>OVBA01001227.1:0-47247 GCA_900406435.1 Lepidium aucheri
TAAAATTTATAAGGTGTTTATAAAAAATTTATAAGGTGTTTATAAAATTTTGTAAAAATTTTGAGCACACTTATAAAAAAAAATTGGCGGGAAAAATTTTTTTTGGTGGGAAATTTTTTCTTTTCCGTAATTTTTTTTTGAAATTTCATAAGAAAAAATTTTGGAGGGATTTTTTTTTGGCGGGAAAAATTGATAACTATTCTTTGGAAGGTATTTTTGTTATTTTGTATTAATGAGGGGCATTTTTGAAAAAATAAATGATAATGGGCATTTTTGAAAAGGGATACACGAAAAAGGGCATTTCTCAAAATTTTCCTTAATACAAGTCATCAACAACTTTAAATATGTGAAATTTGTAGAAATTCAAATCGTCCATTCTTTTGTTTGCGTAATCTCATTCATTATACCATTTGTATTTCATTGTTTTTCCATGTTTGTTTCTGGTTCATTCATTCGGTTTCATGTCATTGCTGAATATCAGGATGTGTATATAGTTTATATTTCTGGATTTAGATTTCACTATTGTGTTCTGTAGATTTTCTTATATACTAGAAATTTTTTAAAGGAAAATGATGATGAAAACGGATTCATCAATAAAACGTTGCAAAAATTAATACTCTTAAAAAACTAATTAGTTATAAAGAAGTGGAGGTATTCATATTGGTTTAACTGATAATTTAACGTGCTTTATGTCACTATAACAGCATCTCCAACTCATTACTTTATTTTTTACTCTATGATAGAATAATTCAAAAATAGAGTTTCTCCAACCCACTATTCTATTTTTTTACTACTAAAAAGAATATTTTTAAAACTTTTTTTTTCTATACTTATTATTTTCTTAAAACATCTATTACTTATCAAACTATCATTTTTACCACTTATTTTATAATTAAACTAATAAATAAATAAATTATGATATCATTAAAATTAGATAATTTTGGCGAATCTCGAAGTGGTTTACCAGATATTTAAATTATTTATTTTTGTTGTGTTTGATTTATCTAGTTTAATTTTTAATTTTCGTACTCGTTTGAATTTAATTTATGTTGTTGTGTTTTTTTATTAAAATGTTGTTTTACTCTAAAATTTTAATTAATTATATATAAATATTTTATAGAATATTTACAATTTAGTGACAAAGGAATTATTTACAATTCAATATTTCATCAAAGTTTAATAATTTATCTATATACTATTACTTAAATGTATAATAACATTTATAAGTTAAAAGACCACTTTATAAATATAAAAAGTTTAATTCTATTATAGAGTAATAAACAGTGTAACACTAAATACAGAATAATATTTTTTATTATTTTATTATAAAATAAGATATAGAATGGAGTTGGAGATGATTTTACTCTATTATAAAATTTAGAGGAGAAAATAGATTAGAACTGGAGATGCACTCTTTAAGAAAAAGACAAATTTTTAAGTTTCAATTTTGTTTGCTTATTATCTGCAATTAATAAAACATAATATATAAAAATATATAATCTTGTGCTACAGATAATAATCTAGTTATATCAACATGTATAGGAATGATAGAATGAGGATCTTGGAGGGTTGGAGATAGCAATGATCATTCAGGTCGGGTTTGGGTTGGATTTTTTCGGGTCCAAAATTTTAATATTTATATCGGGCCTATCATTATTTTGGTTCGATTCCACTTCGATTCCATTTGGGTTTGGATCCTAATTTAAAAAATTAAAAATTACCTAAATATCCAAAAATCCTAGAAATATCCAAAACATCTAAAAAATTCCAAAACAAATACTTAATAATGCCGGAAAATACTTAAAACTGCCGGAAAATACCTTTGAATACTCATATATTCAAAAAATATTTGAAAAATATCTAAAAATACCAAAAAAATATTTATATAATATTCTAAAAATATCTAAAAATACTATAAAATCGGGTCTTTGGGTACCTATTCGGTTCTAGGTTTGGAACAGGGTTCGAGTCCGGTTTTTTGGGTCCTAAATTTTTGGATCCATTCAAATATTTAAGCATTTTGGGTTCGGATTCGAGTATTTTTTTGGGTCGGATCCAGGTTCGGATCCTCGAATCTGGTTTTTATGTCCAGAACAAGTTGGAGAGAAGGAGAATTCCACGTGGGTAGAGTGGGTAGGGTAGAGAGTGTAATAGAGTGCCAATTATGAAGAATGATTACAGCCTTTGCTTTGTTTCATTTCAAAATTCAATCCCTATTTTCTTTCTTCTTTCATTTTTATATGATTGGTTATATTTTTTTTGTCACTTATTTCTGATTTTAATACAAACGATCAAAATGATTTTCGAAATATACAATTAAATTTTCATCTTACTAAAACGTAAATTAATAAAATTATTTTATTTATTTTCTAGTAGCCAACTTTTTATACTGGCATAGAAGCTTTGTTAATAATTTTATTGGTCCAAAATAATATATTAATTAGCTAGGCTTGAACCGGTGCGAACATAAATGTTTGCAGAGTGTCTTTTGTAAGCTTATCAGTTGCGCCATTAAGATCATGACGTACATGAACAAAAGATAAAAAGATGAAAGATTGAGAGATAAATGATATCGTATACTAAACCATAAAGTTCTTTTACTACAAAAAATCCTCATTATTATCGCAGAAAATATGCTATTATGCATTTAACATAGCATTTTGACTAATGTTGGGTATGCGACAACTATGATAGATCTGATAGAAACGATAACATATTTTTTGGGTGCTATTATATGCCAAATATCATAACAGTATTTATATGCAGTTATTGACATTATTATAGCATTTTTTTCAATTACTACAAATGTTACCACAATTCAATGTGACTGCTATGATAGTGAATATTAAAATAACACATTTGTAATGTCGTAATATATTTCATTATAGTTTTGTATTTTGCTATGAAAAACTGTTTGATGACTAATTTCCACCGCTATCATTCTATAGATAACATTTTTCTTTTTGTTGTAATACATTTTACAGGGAGCTGTTATATTGTAAACTTGTTTAGCGTAATTTATAAATACTACATGACATAATCATATGTCTAAAATACTCATTCATTCGACATAACGTAAAATTGGTTCCAACCATACATAAGATAAGACTTAATCGAAAATATAATCAAACAAGTTAAACAAAAAGAGTATCAAATCCATGGCACAATCAGTCAATTTAACAAAAGACTTGAAACAGTCTTTTAGGTAAGTCACATCTATAATAGGTCTCCATTCTTCATTACTGTAGTACTCTTACTAAGGTTTGTTAGGTGCGTTTTCTTATGTGCGGGGCATATTTCAAAGTGTGTTATTAGTTTATCACCAATCATGATAATTATATGTATATGTGCGTTTTTTTGAAAAATAAATGAAAAACGCAAGTTTTTGTTGTTGTAAAGTTTAAAAACGCTTTTGGAACATAAAAGCATATTACAAGCAGTGGATTTCAGAATCTGCTTTTATTTTATAATGAATATTTGTACTCTAAATTAAAATATAATTTTATATTTCACTAAAGTCAACAATGAACATAAAAGTAATGTATTAGTTAATTTTATAAAGATAAAATATGCATGAAAACTTAATATATCTATACAAAATTTACATGCATAAAAATACAATAAACACTTTCTATATTTTTTGACATAAACAAAACTTATTTGAATACCTTTCATTATATGTAAGATAATTATATACGGTACATATATTAAAACAGAAAAATGTTGTAAATTATATTATAGAACATTAAAAAAACTTTATAATATATGTTTTATATATCTTAAAAATAAATAATTATAAGTTTTCTAAAATAAAGTATTCAATAATATATAATATTATTATTATACTTTTATATAATATTATCTATCGCAAAAACCGCACCGCTTATAGTTTCACCAATCATATATTTTTTGTACCGCTTTTTTTATCAAAACCACATTTATACCGCACTGCACTTTGTCCCGTACCGCCAAAACCGCAGTTACTAATCGGACCCTAAGAGTTTGAATGGTACGTCACTGCGGAGTGGTTTTGCTGATGTGGTATGTATTTGCGTTATTGGTTACCAATCAGCTTAAAAATCATATAAGTGCATTTTTTTTTGAAAAAGTAAAAAAAAAACGCAACTTTTTTTTTATTTTCAAACAAGTAATGAAAAACGCCTTTTCATCTAATTTGGTGTGGGACACTTGAAATACGTCTTTTTAGTCTCATTTACTATTTTTTAATATCAAATTATTTTACAACTCTATTATTTTATGATTAATTATTTATTTGTTTACACTTTAAATACTCTAGGTTGAAACAACCATGTACACAACTGCAAGAAACAAAAACAGAGGGAATACAAGTAAAAGTGGTTCTCTTCTGAGTTTCTTTTGTTTTTAAATATTCACAAGAATGAGCTTTAAAACTAATATCGATATAGAATCTCTTTTTAGCCAATAATTGTTTTCGAGAATCTGAAAAAAGCAAAAACAAAGAGGAGACGATGGCAGTAAACAAGAGAAGAAGACAGAGAGAAATTTAGGGAAAGAAAAATTAATTATTTTGAGTAGCGTTATTATTTGTTAGGTTTATTTGTATTATTTGTTAATTTTTCTGTTGCTGTTACAGTTTTTTATTATATTTTACATTTAGTTATATGTATTATTAATTTTATAGTATAAGATTTTGTTAGTTCTAATATATGGTATTGTATTTATTAGTTCATTTTTATGAATTTGTGATCATTTTTGAAGATTTGTATCAATAATAGGACCTATAGATTAGTGAAACAATTTAAATTTATTAAACTTTAAAATAGGAACTAAATAACAAACACTACAACAAAACATTAAGTTAGCAACCTTTTTTTACAACGCTTTAGGGACGATAGAGTTTAGGGACCGTTTGCCAACGTTTTTACGACAAAAAATTGTTTCGTTGTAAAAGCATTGTAACTTTACAACGCAAAACTTCGTTATAACACTGTAGGCAATTCACGACGAATTTACAACGTATTAACATGTTAGATAAATTTTGTTGTAAAAACGTCTCTAATATGCAACAAATTTACAACGAATATTATTTACAATATATATACAACATATTAACATGTTTGAGATAGTTCATTGTAAAAACGTCCCTAATATACGACGAATTTACAACGAATTTTATTTGCAACTATTTAAAGACGAATTTGAAAAATTGGTAAACGCGTTATCCACATACAAGTTATTAGTTGTTACAAATTTAATATTCGTTGTAAAAATGTCTCAAAATATAAAGTTTCCTTGTAAAAACATCCCTAATTTGCAACATGATTACAACAAAAAATATTTACAATGATATAAAGACAAAATTTGAAATTAGATATTTGTAGTTAGGTACATATGTTGTAAATTACTCGTATTTGTTTTGGTGTTGTAAAATCATTGTTGAAATTTTGCCTATATAAGGTGGAGATCTATTCTCATAAGTCACAACACAAAAAAAAACGGGAAAACAATTTTGAAAAAAAAATGTCTTCTGGTCGTGATATATTCGAGCTACAGAAGTGGATGTATATGCATAGAGATGCTACCAAATGGTGACACACGAGTATATGAATGGGCTAGAAATATTCATGCATGAAGCCTATCAAACCGAACTTACGCTTGAATCAGGTAAGATGTTCTGTCCTTGTCGGAAGTGCAAGAATACAAAATTTGCCCGAACTAAAACTGTATGGAATCATTTATTAAATAGAGGGTTTACACCGCATTATTACATTTGGTTTCACCATGGGGAAGGTTATAGTGGTGGTGAGAATGATGAAGCTAGTTGAATCAAGCAATTTGCATGATGTTGGAAACCAGAAGAGGTTCATGGGATTGTAGAGCATTATAGGATGCATAAGATGGTCACAGATGCATTTCAGGAAACTAATACTGAACAAGCAGTAGTTGCTGAAGCACCTAACTTAGATGCAAAAAGGTTTTATGATATGTTAGATGCTGCAAACCAGCCTATCTATGCGGGGTGTAGAGAAGGCATGTCTAAACTGTCAATCGCAACTAGGATGATGAACATTAAATCAGAATGTAAGTTATCTCAGTCATGCATGAATATGTGGACTGAATTATTGAAAGAGTATTTTCCAGAAGACAATGTGTGTGCTGAATCATATTATGAGATTCATAAATTGGTGTTTAGTCTTGGGTTACCTTGTGAGGTGATAGATGTTTGCATCGATAATTGTATGATCTATTAGAAAGATGATGATCAGTTACAGGAATGTTGATTCTGTAAGAAGCCCAGATATAAGCCACAAGGACGTGGGTGGAAGACGGTACCCTATCAGCGGATGTGGTACTTACCAATAACAGACATGTTGAAGTGATTATATTAGTCTGAAAGGATAGCAGCTGCAATGAGAGGGCATGCAGAGCATTCACAGATTGATGGAGAGATCAATCATCCTTCAGATGCGAAGGTGTGGAAACACTTCAATACGGTACACAAAGATTTTGCTTGGAATATCAGGAATGTTTATCTTGCTCTATGCACTGATGGTTTTAGTCTGTTTGGAATGTCTGGTAGATAATATTCTTTGTGGCCAGTAATCCTTACGCCTTATAACCTTCCCTCGGGGATGTGCATGGAAAAAGAATTTTTATTCCTATGTATTCTATTTCCAAGTCCTAAGCATCCAAAGCGCTCACTAGACGTATTTCTGCAACCTCTGATTCACGAGCTAAAAGGAGTAATGGTGTTCGAACATACGATTGCTCATTCCAAACAAATTTTACAATGAAGGCGGTGATTATATGGACAATAAGTGACTTTCCTGCATACGGAATGTTATCAAGGTGGACAACACATGGGAAATTGGCCTGTCCTTTTGGCCGTGGTAGGACAGATGCATTTCAACTGAAGCATGGGAGGAAGACGTGTTGGTTTGATTGTCATCACCAGTTTCTTCCACTGAACCATCCGTACAGATGAAACACGACGTTGTTCAAGAGCAAAGTGAAGGTACCAAATCCCCTACCACCGTATATATCCGGGAAACAAATTGAAGCAGAAATTGATTACTATGGTGCTCTGAAAACTGTTTCCCGAGGAGGTAATTGGCATGGTCCAAGTAATATGCCAGACTATTATGGACAACATCACAACTGACACAAAAAGAGTATATTTTGGGAGTTGCCATACTGCAAAGATTTGCAGATTCAACACATTTTGGATGTCATGCATATGGAGAAGAACTTTTTGAGAGTTTCATCCACACAATACTGAATGTAGTAGAAAGGAGTAAAGATAACAAAAAGTCACAGTTAGACTTGTCAGCTGTTTGTGCTAGAAGTGAGTTGCATGTGAAAAATGATGGCAAAATTCCAGTTCCCATATTTTGTTTGTCAGCATAAGCAAAAACAGCGTTATTCAGTTGGTGTCATCAAAAGTGAAGTTTCCTGATGGATATGTTTCGAATCTATCCAGATGTGTTGAGCAAGGGCAAAAGTTTACAGGGATGAAGAGTCATGACTGTCATGTGTTCATGTAACGGTTATTAGCAAAAGTTTACACGGATGAAGAGTCATGGTTATTTTTCTTAATTAATTTTAATTATTATATTTTAGTTTTAGAATTTATCTAATAACATAATATTGACTCTTTTTTTTAACAGCAACGTTGGAACTGGGACGTCTCTATCACCGAGACCGTCAAGCACGAGTTCAACCAAAAAGTCATGAAGTGGCTTTCTAACATTGTCTCTGACTCTAAGACATAGTGGAAGGTCAAAGGAGATGACGGTTTCGATGTATTGGGGGTATTTGCTTTTATAAAAGCTTTAATTTTCAAGCCGAGCTTCATGACACTAGCAGTTTGGGAGGGGTTAAAGAATTTTTGGAGAGACCCAAACTCCGTCAAGAAATCTGCTCAGTGTTATGCTTCTCGGAACACAGTTGGTCTGGATGGCTTGCCGCTCGCTATGCCTCACACTGCTGGGCAGACTCCTTTCGGCGGAGTGGCTATACAAATGGTAAGTTGGTTAACTTAAAATTAAAATATTTAGTTCACTTATTTTTTACTCAATTAAATATTTAGCTATGTTTTATAATTTTTAGGCTGAAGAGATAGGACATGTTCCTTCTCTTTTAGATTTGTTCAAGCGGACTCATCAGAAGAAGTCTGGAGCTTTTGTCGACGCTAGCTCGGAGAGGCTACACAACGAGTTTGTAGCTGCCGTTGAGGAGCGTCAGACTCATCAATCCCAGGAAACTCCTGATGGTACACCTATGGAATTGTCTACTTCAGAAGTAGACGCAATGTATAAACAGTTAAGTGGTTAATGTTGAATATTAAATATTTAATTTCATTGTTTAATTACGTATAAATAATCTAATTATTCTAACACGATTCACGTTATTTTCAGATTGCTCCGAAGAAGAAATAACGGATTCTTGGAATTGGATTCGCGCAAGATATCCCGAGAGTCACTTCATCTTGGGTAGGTAAAAACTCTCTCTGTGCTTAGTTGGTAACTTTGGAAAATGAAATAGCTCAGCTGAAGCAATCTCAAGCTGAGCATGCATCGGAGCAGCGAACGACAAATGAAATGTTGGCAGCTATGGAGAGTATGATTGATATCTTGGTTGCGGGCAATCCACATGCTATGGTGGTATTGGCGCATAGACGTCAGAATCTCAGGATCCAACCTCCGGCCGAGACACATATTGATTTGAACAAAAGAGTAGTTGTGGAGCAAGAGGCTCGAAGCACATATTTTTATAATGAAATTTTACGCTAGATTTGTGTTTCTAATGTTTTTTGTAATTTTTTTATATAAATTTTATAAAATCAAATTTAAAATTTAAAACATTTCTAAAATTTTAATTTAAATAAAAAAATGTAAAATTAAATTATTTTATAAAAGAAATTATCTAATTTTATCCCTATTTAGTTGTAAATTATTTAATCCCTATTTAGTTGTAAATTATTTTGTCTCGATTTACTTGTAAACCTTATCGTCCCTTATTCGTTGTAAAATTAGCATCTCCAATTCGATGTAAATTTAAAGTCCCCAATATGTTGTAAAGACTTGTGGTTGTAAAATCGTCATAAACTGTGCGACGTGAATTCGTTGTAAAATTACCAACAAATTCACATAGCTTAGTTTACGACTATTTTACAATGATGCTTGTACTCGTAAAGTTTACAATGATATTACGACGTATGTTTTACGACAAAGTTACAATGATTCTACGCGCTTGCAAAATTACCAACGATTTTACAACGAAAGTCTTTTTACGATGATCGTATTACAATGAAATACTGTTTATCCCTAATTCGCTGTAAACCCTCTTTACAACGAATTATGGACGAAAATTGGTATTATAAACTGCATGTCTTCTTGTAGTGAAAACATTAGAACTACAATTGAAATAACAAAAAAAAATACAAATAAATTAATTCAAAAGACAAAAACTAATTATTTAATAAGTAGCTTATATCCATCAGACGCAAGACTTTGGGATCCCATAAACAAACTCTATACACCATAAAAGTTTTAATATCATCATCTTCTCCATAATTATGCTGAGACTTGTTGTAATGTTTCTTTAATGAATTTTAATCATAACATGAAGACTTGTTTATAGCATATAACATCAACTCAAAAATATCATAGGATCATGCGGATTGAGATAACCTCTTACGCGACTATAAATTATATCAAGACTTTTTTAAGTCTTTAATAACATCGACACGATAAAGGAAAGCATTATCACCTTTTTTTTTATGATCCTCCAAGGCATATAAGAATGACACCATTAAAACACTTTGCCTCAATTAAACTTTATTAGAACTTTATTAGAATCTTCATATAATAGTTTCAGTCATTCTTCAATAAAAAAAATAAAAATTAAACTTGTAAAGTGTTGTGTCGTCTTTCCTTAGGAGAATTAGAATTCTATTTAAATTTACATTACCATTTTTATAGGACATGAAATTGCTTACAAACTGATCTGTTTTGAGTAAGAGATCATCGGGTAAGAAAATTAAAGACGATGACATCTAAACAGATTCAAACAAAGAGATGTGAAAAAAATGATTGAAGATTGAAACACAAACTGATTATAACTTACGCTAAGGTTTATTTATAATAAACTACATATATGGTTTTTATGTTTTTGAATATCAATTGTTTTTAAATTGAAAAGTTTGTGATTTTATCATTACAAAATAATCAACTTACCTATTTAATAGTTTACTTATTTAAGAATATAAAATAATAATATATTATGATATGCATATATACCATAAATAAAATTTGCATAGATTGATTTACATGATTTATTGTTTAAATGAAATTTTTTCGTTTAAGAGTTATAGTAACATCAAAGTAGTCAATTTCAGTACTAAGTTACTACAGTTTATGTTATGTTTCCAATTAAGTAGCTCTAGGCACGGATCAGATTTATGGATTTTTGGGATATCCAGATCCGGATTTCTCGGATCCGTGATTTTATTACCAGGATCCAGATCCAAACACTATGGATATCCAAGATTTGATATCTGTGGATATTCGTACTCAGATTCGTATAATTTTTATATAAAATAGAATATTATATTTGTAATAAAAAGATGATAAAAATAAATATATAGATTTATACTATTAAAATTATTATAAATTAAACTTTTATAGAAATTACCAAAATATATTAATTTTTCTTATAATTTATATTAACATATCGTTAAAAACTTTGAATAAAATATTTTTATATGTTAATTTTTCAGATTAACATCTGAAAATATTATGTAAAAGGTGCTGCTAAATGGAAAGATCTTATCAACGTCCATGAATGAAAAATCATAGATCAAACTGCCGAATCGGAAAAATTGGATGCTATCATATAGCTTTGTATCGGCTAAGTTCACGAGTTGGAGATAAGCAGACTCATTTTTTTTTGTCAACATTCGACCACAACTGGCCGGCCCAGCAGCCAAGTTCCTGCATAATGCAGGCGGTGGGACTCGATCCCGAGACATGCAAATACGCCTGCCTATAAAAGACTTACTAATTGCCACTAGGCTAAAGGCCATTTGCAAGCAAACTCATTCATGATTCAAAAATTGAAAATTAACCTACACATTAAATATTTAAAATTATTTAATAGAAATAACACATATTATAAAAATCATATACTAAATATTCTAAATCGGCTCAAATCCGGATATCCGAAACAAAAAATATTATTCCCGGATCTGAATATGTACCCGTGAATACGTAAATTTTATTACCCGAATCCAAATCCATTTATCTTGGATACCCGAAATTTTGGGACGGATCAGAATGGATCACAGATCAAATCTCGGATTCCAGATAATATGCCCAAACCTACAATCAAGTAATCTAAAAATCTAGATAATATTACGATTAATTACAAAATTATAAATAATGCATATAGTAACGATTAGTCATTTATTTCTGAGTTTTTACTATAAATTCTGAAGGTTTGTCTTTTAATTTACTCATATGTTTAGTATTTCAATCCTACAACTCAAAATCTTGACAATACTATAGCTAAATAATAATAATAAAAAAAATTATAATCATTACTATAGCTAAATTATAGTATTTTAATAAAAGTCTTATAGATATATCTCAATACTACAAAGAATTCTTCTATAATAAATTCCAATAAATTATATGTATCTATAACCAACCATTCATATTTATTTGGTATTAAATATTTGACTGAAAGATTTAATATATTAGTTCAAAAACTCTAGTTATGTACTCTTTTCTTTGTTTGTTTTATAATAATTAACTGTTACTAATAGTTATTCAGACTTAAATTTATGTGTTATACTATATTAGCAATACATACTGACTTTTCAAAAACATAAAAAATAATAATTTTAAATAAAATATTATTAATTGCTATGATTTAATAAATCAGTAGAGAAACATGATTAAGTAAACCAAATAATAATCTAAAAATTATTCATAACCAAATTTTTGTTTGGATTCAATAAAGAAATGTTCTTAAACATAATATATAACTAAAAACAAAATAAGTTTAAAATAACCATAAATCTTAAAACTTAGTCTGCATAATAAATAATAAAGAACTTAAAAGTATCAAAACCATAAAAACCGAATCATCTTTTAAGGTCCAAAGTTTTTCATCTTATTTTTTTTAAGCTTTAAGATCTTTATTGTGTTTGACAAATCATTAGAATCACCATTGACTTGTGCGATTTCATTCTTCCTTATTGAATGTGGTGTCTCAAAACCTTAATTGAATCATCACTTGTATCTTCATTACCCATCAACGAAGGTACCTAATAATGATAGAAAAATTTTAGTTACATTTTTAAAATGTATAAAAAATAAAAATAAGTATTTCGTTATTACGTTCAAAAGTTTTGATTACATTTTTTTTAAAAAACTTACCTTGTCCGTAGTGCTAACACCTCAGGGATTGTATCATTATCATTGCACACTCAGGTACATTCAAATGTATTAGAAATCGATATCACGTCTGGAATATTTTTGGAATATCAACACTATATTAACACTACTCAAATCTCTTAAATAAAGATGAAATTATTAAACGTCCCATAAATTGATATTACCTCTATATATTTTAATCTTTGCAAATTGGATAGCAATAATTATCTTATTCTTATATCCGGATGATACTTTCTCTTATAGAGTCTCAACACATTTCCCTCAAAGTACACACGAAATTAGAGCATCCCTACATACAAGATATGTTAATAATATTTAGAATATGCTTATTGAAATATGTTTAAGTCTCAGCACATTTCCCTCAAAGTACACACGAAATTAGAGCATCCCTACATAGAAGATATGTTAATAATATTTAAAATATTCTTATTGAATTATGTTTAAGTTGAAATGTTAAATACATACTTAACATTACGAAGATCAATATTTATTCTTTTGGTTTCTTTTTCATTAGACTCAATTATAATTATTGGGTGAATATGATCTAAGTGGCCAATTACATCTGCACACATAATTTCGATATTACAAACTAAAACGTTTTATTGGCACAAATAATTCTAATAAATATTGTATAGTTTATTTGTATGTAATTATTAAAGTTTTTATTACCAACTAAACAATAAGAAAAAGATAAAACAGGAAATAAGAAAATTTACCAATTAGATAATTGTCGTCAAGATTTTCGGCAAGCAATTCATTGTAATCAACAAACTCCAAACCGAGTAAATTATGTGGCAAAGGATCGGTAGGCCGTATAGAAGTAGTGTGGACAAAATATATCTTGAACTTGTGAGAAGTTATCTTGACAGTACCGGTTGATGGACTCACTTGGAAGTTACTAATTATTATCTTAGTATCTCCCTGACTCAGTAGATTACCAAATTTCTCAATAAAATCTTTTCAAGAGTCCCATGTATTTTTGAACCCTAATTTATTTTAAAAAATGTTATATTTTGCAAGATCTTAAAATATCAAAAAGAGTTGTATTTAAATGCATGGTAGACAAAAACTTACTTGATCATCAATCGAAACTAATTCTATTGTTTGACCATACTCTTTAGTAAAGACCTTCCCGAAGCGAATGATTTTGACTCTTATCCTCCAATGTGAGTTTACCAGTATAAGACATGAGATGGAATTGAGAACCATGATTGTTTTTCCTACTCTCAATTTTTTTTGACAATTTTGTATTTTTTATCGATGATTCGTGCAATGCAACATCTTCTATACATATAAGACATGTTTGAACATATATTTTCGTAACTAATGTTATTATAGAAATATTTCAATAATATTTCTATAAATACGATTAACTCTAAATAAAATGTAAATTTCTATAAATATGATATTATCAATATTAATATGTGAAGTTTTAATTAATAAAATTAGATCATAATTGCTATATAATTTTGTATACTAACCACTATGAATGGAATTGCCATATTCTATCTGTTTTAAGTTTCTAAAATTATACCTACATAACCTCACAAATTAATACTGATTCTCGAAATTTATTCAATTAACATTGAATAAGAATATGAAAATTACATATCTTGTATATATTTCTTCGGCAACAAGTACTTATTCTAGGTCACTATATGACAGTTACATATCTTTTGATTAATACATCAATTAATATTGATTCTCGAAATTTATTCAATGAATATTGAATAAGATGTGGCAATTACATATCTTGTATATATTTCCTTGTCACTTTGCATCAATTACATATTTCAAGTAATATCTTCTATGATATAATAATATCTCACACATAAATGTAAATTGATTACGAAGATTTTTTGTCTCAAATCTAAATTTCTATAAATACGATACAATAATATCTCACAATAATATTTTCTTTAATTCTTAAGGGAATGTAGCAATTGAGAAATTTCAAAAATTTGTCTTCTTTAGGCAAAATATTCTATTAAATACAGAATCAATAATAACCTTCTCAATAAATAATAAAAATGAATATGTTTATAGAAATATGTTTATAATATTTCTATAGATATGATTAATTCTAAATCAAATGTAAATTTCTATAAGTATATATACCGACATTAATATGTTTGTAATTAATGGAATTATATCATAATTGCTATATAATTGTGTATACTAACCACTATAAATACAATTGTCATATTATATTTGTTTCAAGTTTTAAAAAGTATAACTACATTAAATTATGAAACCTCACAAATTAATACTGATTCTTGAATTTTATTCAGTATTAATAATTTTTTCTAAAATTTATTCAGAAACTTTCGAGATTTGTTTTCTTTAAGCAAAGATCTCCTATTAAATACGGAATCAATCATGAACTTCTCAATAATACAAAAAAATGAATATGGTTTTCCTAAAATATCCCCACAAAAATAGAAGAAACCAATGACATTTCAAGTAATTTACAAATAAAATCAAAACTCATTTCAAATTATTGCTATCCAGATTATATGGTTATAAAAAATGATAAAACGAGTGTGATAGATGAATATGCACTATAAATTATGCATGAAAGACAAAGTATTTAGATATATATATATATATATATTTAGTGGTATGTGGTAAGTCTTTTAAAAAGAGTCATCATCATACAACTAGAGGTCGACTCATATTGCATACGTTATGTAGAAATTTAGTTAATGGGTCTGTCAATTGTGACTCAATGTTGACAAAAATAGTATAAGATAAGATACAATGTAACATTATTATTAAAGTTATTTTATGATCTTATTTATCAAACAAAACATTTTCCAATTTTTGAATTTTAACAAGCAAATTGATGCCGAGTTACTTGCAGTCTGGTGGTTAGGATGATCCAGTTAATGATTCAGGGCAGCGGGGTTTAATTGTTCCCCACTACAATAGTAGAATAAAAATGAATTTTAGGATGTGGACTAAACTATGGATCGAATCTTGTCGATCAAGTCAACGCTAGAATTTTCGAATTTTTTTCAGATTTTTTTTATTACACCTTGTTGACAAAAAAACAAACAAATTGATAAATAATAAATATATCTATGAAGTATAAGTGTAAATTTCTAACCCTCAAACCCTAAATCTCAAGTCCTAAACTCTAACACTCAATATTCCTATTACCATTTCCACGAGAACTTAAGTATAGTGTTGTATAACAATAAATCAATGTTTCACACACATCTTATATATTAAAGCGGGAGACACTTTTATTTTGGACGTGTTATAAACAATAGGATAAAATTAACCTAAATTCATAACAAGCCCTTTAAAATAAAATTTTTGTTATAGATTTTTATATAAAAATTAAATTTAATAGAAAAATTCTAGAAAAAAACTAAATTCGACTATTGATTCGAATCAGATTCTGGTTTAGATTGGGTTCTTGTATTTTGTCGAATTTAGTTCATCTAATTCAATATTTTGGTTATTTTGGTTTCATAGACATAATCAAATATTTTAAATTTTCTAATATAGTGGTACAATATAGATCAAGTTCAGTCTGTGTATTTTATATAAACATTAAAATTTTTAAAGGATTTAATAAAAAATTTTAAAATTTGGTTCTTGATTGGTTCCATATCGAATTTGGGGTTTTAAATATATAGACTTAGAACTTATGAAATGTTTTATTGTGTTTTATTTGGATTGGATTCTTCTAATTCGGGTTGATTTCGGTTCAAATTTTGGGCCACTGCAACATTATTTAGAAATTAATATTCAAAATATCAACACGAATTTAAGAACCCAATGAACACGAGTTAAACAAAAACAATCAAATCGCATGCTATAACGTGGGTTAAATCCTAGTTTACACTTATTTACTTCTAATTTGATACTTTAAATCTATTTACCCCCAAAATCTACTTAATATTGGTTTAAGGTATATCAAATAAACCTTAACCACTTAAACCAATATGTAACCAATATAATTGACTGATAATATATTACCCAATTGCAACACTCAAAACCCGATTAAATAAAACTTATGTATTTATATATTATTTTTTCGTATCGTAATTATGTAATTTTTATCAACTAATTATGTAATTATTTTAAACATACAAATAGTTTTTTATGCATAATGATATGACAATGAACCAGTACCTTGAATAAGAGCAAGTAGAGCTTAATGAACTCATACCAGAGGAGATACAATTAACTATAGAGTTGCCACATGGACCAATGAAAATAGCTAAAGCACAAAGACTTCAACAAACTGTTGACATAATGCTTAATCAGGCTGAAAGCAATTTTAACTCTATAGCTAATCCAACTACATTGGTTGTGATTCAAGCTACCTAAGGGTTGCCTAAGGAAGGTGTGTACTCTTATACTCTTTTTTACTTGGTCTAATTTTGTCCCAACTTAGTTTTCTAGACGAAATTTTCAATGAGGTAAATTGCATACACTATTTTCTCTACAACCCCTTAAGCCACATTACTGAAGATTCAAGAAAGTTTGAACCATTTTATTTTAGAACTTTGTTTATAAGCCTGTTTGTTTGAGGCATTTTCCAGCAATCATAGTGTCTCTATGTGTTTCCTATTTAAATCGTTTGATCCCTTGAATGAAAACTATCAAACATTTTATCAAAAAATTCTTTTCCCTACGTGTTTGATTTGTATGGTGTGTAATATCCATAAGACTTGGATATCTTTCTCGTTTGTCATATCCTGAGAGACTTCAAGCTTGAAGATTAACAGACTTCCCATATCTCTTAATAGCTCTCTTCAGTCCATCATTCACAACTCACTCTCAGTTAAGTTTATCATTTCCGCTATAAATCATCTCAAACTTCACCAAGTTGACATTCAAGTTCCCAAAATTCTTATTCTAAGTTTCCACACGATTCTGAGCACTTCTCATTTTTGCACCTTTTTGAATTCTCTACTACAAACTGCTTGAAGAAGTTCCAGGGCTCTTGATTCTATCAACCAAAATCATATCAATTGGTATCAGAGCCACATTTAAGTCAAGTTGTTTCGAAATCCAACTTTTCATCTTCTTTTGTTCTATTGTTTGTTTCCAAGTCACGAAATCTCTAGATCTATTACTTAAACATGTTTAAAACCTGTTAAAATTGATAGGTCTGGTCGAAAACTCTTTAGATCTAGGTTTTTAGATCAAATTAAGCACTTAATCTTTTGGCTTTCACACTAGTCTGTTCATATTCTTCTTGTTGCTAAAGAAATATGAAAGTGTCTTTTGAGTCTCCCTGCATCGAAATCACTTGTTAGTAGTGTTGAAGTGTTTTTATGGATAAAAGACTAGATCACTTGTTATCTCTTGTGATTTGTCTCAGGGATCATGGTGGATACTGAAGAAGAATCTAGCCACTCAAGTAATAACAAGCGGCTTATTTAAGCTATTACAACCAATATGGAAAGATTGATGGATCAGAAGCTTGAACTGTTTCGTCAAGAGAATGCTGCCAACGTTACAACTTCTAAGAACCCAAGGAATCAGTCTCGAGAACCATTTGGTCGAGAAGCTTCAGAAAGATATTACTCATCTTCACATTCTAGTCAGAGAAGACAGAGATGTATGCGTGAAGAAAGATCAAATCCTAAGGATAACATGGTTGTTTTAAAGATTCAAATACCTCTTTTCCATGGTATTAGTGATCCAGAAGCTTATAATAAGATTGTGGCGGAGGGCGGCTTGGTTTCGTGAATGGGAGAAGAAGATTGAGATCAGTTTTGACTGCCACCAATACACAGAGGAAACTAAAGTTAAGATAACAGCCACCGAGTTTCATGACTATGCACTCAGCTGATGGGATCAGCTAGTTATATGAGGAAAAGGTTTGTACCAAGTTATTACTATAGAGAGCTACATTTCAAACTGAGAAATTTTTGTACAATGATCCAAATCTATGGAAGAGTACTACAGTAAAAGGAAACTCTAATGGTGAGAGCTGATATCCAAGAGGATAACGAAGCTACAATGTCCAGATTCAGTGGATGTCTTAATCAAGATATTATAGATCTTTTGGAGGTTCATCATTATAAAGAGGACCTATTTCATAAGTCTGTAATGTTTGAAAAGCAACCCAAAAGGAAAGGGACACGTTTTGGTTATGGAGCCAGCAGGTCGAGTTATGCAAAAGATACAAAGCCTAGTTTTCAGAAAGAGTTTAAATCAGACTACAAGGCTGAGGATAAATCTACTGTCCATAAGGAGTTCAAACTGAATTTTTCCAAAGATTCTAAGGAACCCGTGAAACCAAATGTCAGAGCAAGAAATCACAAGTGTTTTAAGTGTCATGGGTTAGGTCACTATGCAAGCGATTGTCCTAATAATTAAGTTATGGTGCTTCAAGCTGGTGAATTCAAATATGAAGATGAAACTCTTGAAGAACCAACAGAGGCTGAGGTTGTAGAACCACCAAAGGTTCTATTCTTGTAACAATGAGAGCTCTAAGTGTGATTACTAAGTCTTCAGATCAAGCACAAAGGGAAAATCTTTTCCGTACTCGATGCTTAGTTAAGGACAAGATTTATAGCCTTACCATTGATTGAGGAAGCAACACTAATGTTGGTAGCCAAATGATGGTCACCAAGCTGGGTTTGAAAAAAATACCTCATCCTAAGCCTTACAAGTTGCAATTGCTGAATGAAGATGGTGAACTTGACGTGAGTAAACAAGTTAAAGTGTCTCTAGCCATTAGGAAGTATGCAGACGAGATTCTATGTGACATCTTACCACTTGAGCCGAGTCATATATTGTTGGGCAGACCTTGGCAATTTAATAGACGAGTACTCATGATGGTTACACCAATCACCATAGTTTTGAGTAAAAAGGCAGAAAAGAAAGCAAGAATCCTCCAAAGGCTCCAATAATTTAAAGCAAAAACATTCAGATGTGAATCTTCTAATATCTTAGTGGTTTCAAAAGAAAACTTGCTTAACCTCATTGAATTGGAACCAGTTGTATCGAGTAGCATTCTTACTCTTTTTCAGGACTATGAGGATGCTTTCCCTGAGGAGAATCCAACAGGACTGCCACCTATAAGAGGCATTGAACATCATATCGATTTTGTGTTTGGCTTAGTCTTGCAAAATAAACCAGCTTATCAAACCAACCTGACACAAACTAAGGAGCTTGAAAAGCAAGTAAATGAGTTCTTGGAGAAAGGTTACATCCCTGAAAGCATGAGCCAAAGTGCCATACATGTTCTGTTGGTACCTAAAAAAGATAGCAGCTGGAAGATGTGTGTTTATTATCGAACAAATATTAATATCAAGATGAAGTATCGACACCCCATATCTAGGTTAGATGATATGCTTGATGAATTGCATGTGTCTAGTATTTTTTCTAAGGTAGATTTGAAAAGTGGTTACCACCAGATTAGAATGAAAGAAGGAGATGAGTGGAAAACTGCTTTAAAACCCAACATGGGATACATGAGTGGTTAGTTATGTCATATGGACTAACTAATGCACTTAGCACGTTTATGAGGCTAATGAACCATGTTCTGCGAGCATATAAAGATGTCTTTGTAGTAACCTATTTCGATGACATTCTGATCTTCAGAAAGAGTTTGGCTGAGCATGTAGAGGATATTAAGCTTGTACTAGACGTGCTTAGAATGGAGAAATCGTATGCTAACCTAAAGAAATGCACTTTTGGAACAAATAACTTTGTATTTTTAGGCTTTGTTGTAAGTGCATGTGGAGTTAAGGTTGATGAAGAGAAGGTGAAAGCCACCAGAGATTGGTCTAGCCCAACGAATGTAAGTGAAGTCTGGAGCTTTCAAGATCTGGCAGGTTTCTACAAGAGATATGTCAAGGATTTTAGCACATTGGCTGCACTACTTACTGAGATGATCAAGAACGATGTGGGTTTCAAATGGGCACAAGAATAGGAGAATGCATTTCAATCCTTGAAAGAGAAGCATCCTAATGCTCCTACCTTATCTCTTCCTGTTTTTATTAAGACTTTTGAGATAGAATGTGACGCCTCTGGTGTAGGAATCAGAGCTGCACTTATGCAGGATAAGTAGCCAATAACATACTTTAACGACAAGCTTGGAGGAGCCACATTGAATTATCCAACTTATGAAAAAGATTTGTATGCTTTGGTTAGAGCTCTACACACTTGGCAGCATTACTTATGGCCAAAGAATTCTGTTATTCATACGGATCATGAGTCTTTGAAGTACATATAGAGTCAGCAGAAACTCAACAAAAGACATGCCAAATGGATTGAACTCACTAAGACATTTCCTTATGTCATCAAATACAAGAAAAGTAAAGATAATGTTGTAGCTCATGCATTATCCAGAATGTATGCTCTTCTCACTTTCCTTAAGGTTAATCTACTTGGATTTGATCACATCAAAAATCTTTATGCTAATGATCCATACTTTGGTGAGATTTTCTCTTTTTGTGAGAAGTTTGCTACAGGAAAATACTATAGACATGAGAGATTCTAGTTTTATGAAAATAGACTCTGTGTTCCTAACTCTTCTTTGAGAGATCTCTTTGTTAAGGAAGCACATGGCGCTGGCTTTATGGGTCATTTTGGAGTTTCCAAAACGTAGAAGGTAATGCATGATTATTTTTATTGGCCAAACATAAAGAGAAATGTGGAAAAATGTTGTGAAAGGTGCACGACGTGTACTTTGGCCAAAGCCAAATCTCAACCCCATGGTATGTATACTCCTTTGCCTATACCTTTGCATCCACACCTCAGAAAGGAGCAGTTTCCCAATGAAAGGAAATCCAAGCTAATTCCAAGGATCGATGGACCATTCAAATCATCAAGAAGCTCAATGACAATGCATATTAGTTGGATCTACAAGATAAGTACAATGTGAGTAATAGCTTTAATGTTGATGATTTCGTTTTTGTTGCAAATAAAGCAAATTCAAAGTCAAATCTTTTTCAAGGAGGGGATGATATGATAATGGACCACCAGCTCGAAAAGAGAGCAAGGAGAGCTTAAGGAACTCGGATCAGAGGAGATACAACAAGCTATGGAGTTACTAGATGGACCCATGACAAGAGCTAAAGCACAAAGACTTCTACAAGCCGTTGGCACAATGCTCAATTAGGTTGAAAGCAACCTTAGCTCTATAACTAATCCGACTACATTGGTTGTAATTTAAGCTAGCTAAGGGTTGCCTAAGAGAGGTGGGTGTTCTTATACTCTTTTTTCCTTGGTTTAGTTTTGTCCCAACTTGGGTTTTCTAGACAAAGTTTTTAATGAGGTGAGTTGCTTACACTATTGATATACCTCTATTTTTACTAGTTTTGAGCTCATTAACATGCCTACTTTTAGAGTTTTTGTCTGTATTTTGTGTCACTTTCAGGTAGAAAACAAAGGAACTTTGATTATTGGCACTGAAGTCTCGTTTGGATGGTTTTGGAACATTACATGAAGTTTCACGGAAAAGGGCTATGATCGACCGATCAAGATCTTGAGCGATCGATCGATCAAACCTTCTTGCCAAAATAATGCTCGATCTCACGATCAACCTAATGTATTGGAAGATCATTCACACAAATCCACGATCAATCTATCAACACCTTGATCGATCGATCAACAACCACCAAAGCAAATACTTAATTTTCCTTTTTTGCACCTAGATCTCATGACATATAAATACTTTTATTTTCTGTTTCTTATATACATTGCTCATTATTCATAGATTACTTTAGAGTTATTCAGTAAGATTGTCATCTTATTCCCAATCTATCTAAGCAGCTCCTAACCAAGTGAGAATGCCTGAATCCACACTAGGAAAAGCAGTCTCCCGAGAGATGAATGTCAAAAGAATCATTTCCGAGAAGAAGATCCTAAGATGAGTGAAGGATATTTTAGCAGTCGAGGGACTCTCTATCTTTTCTAATTTGAATAGTATCTCATTAAAGTCGCCGGTGATAATCCATTGACTATCTCTTCCTCCAAAAGTATTTGCAAGGCGATCCCAAAACTCATTTTGTGTACCAACATCTGGGTTTCCATATACAAGTAATGTAAAACCTTCTCTTTTCAAATTTTCCTTTAGCATCAATGTAGCTTGGACAAGCTTTTGTTATTTCCAACTCCATTTCTTATTTTGTAATGTATACTTAACTTCTATACTTATTTTGTTATTTCGAGCTCATCAACATGCTACCTTAATGGGCCCCATGTCCTCTCCAGGCCTGTGGGCCCACTTTACCGGTCGAACGATTAGTACACTACATTCAAAAAGATATAAAAACTATGTTTACTGACCCTACAAATCACTACATGAGCTTTACTGGTGTTTTGTCCTCACTCACATGGTTCCACAAATCACTTCTCGAAAGGTCATTCATCTTTCAACTACTTCAGCTCAAGCACGCTTAACCCTAGAGTTTTACCTGGACAAATAACTAAAAAGATAAGTGCACATTGATTACACAGGTGGCCAAATCAACTTTTTTAAACCTCTCTGTATGCACCACCATATATCATATTTCCTTAAACCAGGATGTTATAATTCACCCCCACTAACAGACCGTAACGTCCTTGTCGCATACCAAGATCGTCAACCCCCGATTGTGTGAGCCATTTTGTCTCCATACACGTCTGGGTTCGGCACTCATACCACTTGTAACATCTTGACCGCCATCTTAATGGGCCCCATATTCTCTTTGGGCCGTGGGCCTACCTTACCTATTGAACGGTCGGTATGCTACATTCGAGAGGCTTCAAAGACTTGATTACCGACTCTACAAATCACCACATGATCTTTCTCCGTGTTTTTTCCTCACTCATACGGTTATGAAAATCACTTCCCAAAAAATTACCCATCCTTTAACTACTCAAGCTCAATCACGCTTAACCCTGGAGTTCTCTCTGGACAAGTGACCAAAAAGATAAGTGCACTTTGGTAACATAGGTGACCAAATCAATTCTTTTAAACCTTTATGCATGCACCACCATATATCATACTTCTTGAAATCAGGGTGTTACAATAACTGTCTTTCAATAAAATTTTCAGCCACAAAGTCTCCTCTTCATATATTTAGATTATACCAAAATTTGCCATATAGCTGTTTAGATCAACATTTCCACCTTCTTCTTCGGTATCATTCTTACTCTAGCTTACTAACGCAATCTTGTCCTTCCGCTTGAGATTACCAACACATTCTGATTTGATATGACCAAACCCTTGACATTCTAAACACTTTAGTGTCATTTTCCTTTTCATAGTTGGGCAGTCTTCTTTGAAGTGATCATATCCTTGACACTCAAGATATTGCTTATCTGATTTCTTATGTTCATTTTCAGG
Source organism: Lepidium aucheri (assembly GCA_900406435.1). Classification (NCBI taxonomy): domain Eukaryota; kingdom Viridiplantae; phylum Streptophyta; class Magnoliopsida; order Brassicales; family Brassicaceae; genus Lepidium; species Lepidium aucheri. Next base: position 23,755 of record OVBA01001227.1, read on the forward strand.
CACCTGTCTAGCCGACACATGATTGTCTCTTCTCTGTCCTCTTTCAAACTTCCTAAGATATTTCTTCACTATTGATTTCATCTAATTGTCTAGGTCAGCTGCCTGCGGTTTGACTTTTTCTTCAGCTATCATGGCAATCCTTTTTCAATGGTGTTGTTCGATCACTTTGTTGAGTTGAATTTCATACGCCTGCATCAAACCCACTACTTGATCAAAGCTTAGCTTTCAGAATCCTGAGTTACCTCGAGACCATATCAATGTCCATGAAATTAAACAGGTAGATAGCATAGAAACTTCTTCACCGATTTCTTGTCCTTGTAGATCTTTTCCAAACCAATGCTTCATATGATAGAGAGTTGAGCCTGCTACTAAAATCTTATATTGACTCATGTTCCCCCATAGTAAGAGACTCAAACCATGTAGCCAGCATGTCAATTCTGCTTTGCTTCACATTAGATGTTCCGTAGAATGAAACTTGCAGAATGTCCCATTTCTCCTTTGCTATAGTACATCCATACACCCGTTTGAACTGATTTAGTGGAAATGAGTTAAAGAGTGATGATAGCACCTTCAAATTATATTTTGACTCTGCCTTCTCTTTGGTTGTCCAGCTCTTGTTTGGTTTAGGAACAAGTTCTTCTCCGTTCTTTACAATTGGTGGTGTCCAACCATCCTCAACAGCTCCCCAAGCTTCTTCGTTAATCCTCTTGATGATATGTTTCATCTGCACTTTCCAGTGTCTATAGTTGTTTAAATCGAGCTTTAAAGGTTCCTTAACTGCCACAAACTGTTGTGTGTTCTCCATATATTCGCAAGATCTCACCTGATAACGTTAGGTGGTCTACTCTGATACCAATTGAAAAAGTGAAAACTAGAAACACAAAAACTTGATCGGAAGGCACCGATCCAATGCACAATATATTTTTATTAATGTAAACTTTTTTACAAAAGTCTTACACTTGTTGGTAACTATTCTACTGAACAAAAAATGAAACAACACTTTAACAACCTTAAACAATGGTTCACAAGAGTTTTTCTCTTACTAAATCTTAACCTAGAACCCCATTGATCTAAAGTGTTAGACAGCCTCGTCTAACCCTATGAGCTTTTTATAGGTCGTTTCTCTTAACCTATAATATCTCAAATCTCTTCATGAATAATGAAAACTTTCAAGTTAAGTCAAATTTCCATTTTCGCTTGATCCCAATTTGTCGTTCTAGTTAACAGCTCTTTGCCTTTAGTTTTTCCTTATTCCACAAAACTTTTTGAATTTGTCACGACTTGGAATTCTCGACTTTTCCATGCTTGTCTTGGTTGTGATCCACACATCTTCAAATGTACTATATTATTTTATATCTATGGAATCGAATCCATTGTTTCATTAACTAACATTCATCTCGTTAATATCCTATCTAAATAAGTGTTCTATACCATAATAGAGGTACTGTGAATGACAGGAGATTACACCTTTTTGGAATGACTAAATAATATAACTTTTCATCAGCTAATAAATAAGTTTTTGTGATCAATGTGTTAACTCTCATCTATAAATAAAAATGTATATTTTTCATATGCCATAAACTTTGGTATCTCAGTGGTTAGAGTTGCTTGTTCCATGTAGCAATATGTATGTTTTCCACCGATAAATTTAAATATATATATATATATATATATAATCTCTAATGTTAACAGAAAATCAATATCTAAATTTTAGTCAAATAATACGAACCAAAAAGTTGGAATTTCAAAATTAACTTGTATGGAAAACTAACTTTTCTACATAAATGACATCCATGTATAATAATTGTATAAATAACCTAAACAACCAATAATAATTCAGACATTTAGATTTGGTTCAAACATGAAATCATAGGATAGGAACATCAAGTTTCAATGATAGAAAAAACTAAACATCGTTGACAAAGAATATTTGGTTAAGATTTTTGGATGGATTTTATAGCCCTGTTTCGAATAGGAATTTTATTATGTTCCGTTCTTGTCTCATAATTCTCATACTTTTTAGGAATGGAATTTTCAAATTATCTGTAAGAGTATAAAAAGTGTATTTAAACATATAAAGGGAAAGGTCACAAATATCTTAAATCCATTTGGTTTGTTTTTACATTAAAAAACCAAAATATATTGAATTTAAATAATTAAAATCAAGCACACAACAATATTTAAGCTGATTTTCACAATTTCACATCGTTCATTTAGAAATTCTAACATTGTGTTTCTTCTAGGGTGTATTTAACATTAGTTATCTCTTATATATTTTTATTTTTCATACTGATTATATAATTTATTATAGTACTCTTAATTTTTCGATTATCCATATTTTTCAAATAGTTTCTCGTATTTGTATTGTAATAACTTGATTTAATATAATTTTGAGAATATTTTAGAAAATAAATTTTTAGTCTCAAAATTTGTGTAACGAAATTGATACTCAATTTCTTTTCTAATTCTGTTGTAAAAAATTTTAGGAAGTAAATTTGATTTCTGAACTACCTCATTCCAATTCATACCCGTAGTTTACTGTCTCGTTTTTTGTTATGGACAAGCCTAAGATTAAAACGGAAATATTTTTTTTCATAATTTACTTCTTTCTATCTTTATAACTATTTTTATGTTGTTGTTATCTTTTTAGGATGTATTTTCTTGTACTATTGACTCTGAAGATAGTTAAAAGCTATAGGATAAAGTCAGAAAATGAAAAACGAAAAATAATTAATATTATTTTCCTTTATTTTATTTTATTTATTTAATTCAGCATAACTTGACTGATCAAGTGGAATATGCAAAGTGGTATAATCCCGTTTGATTGGTCCACCTAAGCTACATAATCCACCATTTTTGAGCTTTAAAGATTTCATTTCATGCATTTCCATTGTCTTCAATCTTTACACCTCCACCTAAGTTACATTCTCTATCACTTAGGACTTTTAAATACAACATATTATGGTTTCCCCCTGTCTTTATTTTATGTAACTTATGTCGTTAACTTCTAATTGACATAACTCCACATTTGTTAGTCAACCCATTGCTCGATCACCATATAAGTATCAAGTCTTATCTCACCTTCTCATTTTTTGACTTCCTCTAGTGTTATGTTTATTGTTAATCACTTACCATTATTTTCACTTTTGTGATCTTTAAATTATTAAATACATGATATTGGGTGGCTTTTAGTTTAGTGGCAAGTGATAAGTATATTAAAAGCAAGCGCACTTGTACATCCATGGATCGAGTCCTACTGCCTATATTATGCATAAATTTGGCTAATGAACCGACCAGTTGTGCCCTTGTCTTGAAAAAAACAAATACATAGCATTGAGTAATAGTTATGTAAGGTAAATCATCAAAATGTGGCCGTTCATATGAGCCTCTGTAATGATTACATATAACTCCACCAATACGTTGGACTCTTTGAGCTTGTTGGCGTTATCATTTCTCAAATTCGAGCTCATTATTTTCATCTGATTATGAGTTACATTTGCTTTGAAAGAGTTACAGCTAGGTCGTACATCACAATCAGTGCCTGGACGTTTGTTACAGATATAGGTACTTAGCTTAGATTTTCTTCTCCTCGACACCCAGGTATTGCATGTAATGCAAGTGTCACAACATATTCTCACTCACAATCTCCACCTAACAGTCTTTTTACTTTTGATGTAATAGTCCACCTTAATCCATGTAAGTATACCAAATATGATGCGTACCACTTTAAAGATTTTTTTGTATCAGGTCAAGTCTACAATATTTCTAAATTTGAAGTGGAGGCGAGCTACACAAAATACAAACTCACGAATTGTCCTCATGTTATTAAATTCTTGGATAGCACTATACTCCATCCGATTGAAGGCGAGGAACTCCAATTTCGATGGAAATGATTAGGTTTTGGCAGCTTGACGAAACCTAGACCCTTGATGGTACCAATGAAGAACTTCCAGTGGTAATAGATGAATTTCGAAAGATCAAGATCCACGACTAACACTTGACTAAAGAGGAAGAGGTAAGCCAAACAGACGAACGGCCCACAAAGCAAGAAAGGAAAAACATGCGTGCTAAATCAACACGCTATCAGATAAAGAACTATCATTCCGCCGAAAATGAGAAGGTCATTCCGCATAGTCAGCGTGTTATCAATTTCGTCTAATCCGGAGATAATGAAAGATATTGAAATACTTGAGCATCTCAGAAGAGAAAAAGGAGAATAAATAGAAGAGATTAGGGAAAAATTATCGGCAATCACACTGAAAATCACTAAAATAGCAGTATCGAGAATAGTTATCAAGAATAAATTCGGTTTACGGCAAACATATCTTCATTTGTTCTTGTATTTGTTTGTTGAATCTTTCGAATATAATTCATATCTCGATTGTTAGTTTATCTATTAACATATATGCAATATTTTGAAAATCGGACCGGACACCGATTCGGCAATGTTGTTAGATAGCTGGTTGAATCGGGTTAATCGATCGAAGCAAGTTTTAATAATATATTAAAAATATATATATTAATAATATAATAATGTATAAAAAAGTAAAACATATTTGAAGTCATTAATAAAAGTTCCACAATAGTATAAACTTCTTCTTATTTAATGGAATTCATCTCGTTTCTTTGAGTCCATATGACTCCTTTACTTTGACCAACTGAAACAAAATATATAAAACAATATTATTGTTATTAAGAATGAACCTAATTTTTTTTTTAATTTTACCCTAAATGAAATTAGCAAGAAGAACAAGAGTTTAGGTTAGATATTGTATATATGGATTTGAAGTGATTTATTTTTAACTTTTAATGTTTTAGAAAAGAAAAAATATGGAAATTTAAAATTTGAAAACAAAATTTTTATAAACCGGATTTTTGTAACAAACCGGGTCAATGGATTTACTGATTTTTTACCGGGTTTACTGGTTCAACGTAATTCCGAATTTCAAGTTAACTCGAATCGGTGTAAGTCACAAGTCCCGGTTAAACCAGTCGGACCGGCCGGTCCGATCCGAATTTCAAAACATTGCATATATGTATTGTCGAATGTAACGTGGAGTTCCATTTGCTATACTATCGAAATACATCTTTTCTTTTTTGTCACCGCAATACATCTATTTAATCTCATATATGGCACATATATTATTAGAGATAACAAAAATTTAATGTTCTGATTTTCATGAAATTTTTTCAAAAGAAAGAAATGCTTTTGATCTCCTCATATCTAGGTAAGTAATTCGTTGTCTTTATGCTTATAATTTATTTATTAATTCAAAATTTGACATGCATATGTAGTAAGAAAACTATCCGTGTAATGGCATGATATGCTTGTGCTTTGCAATTTCGAAAATTATATGCAAGAATGGAAGAGAAGCCACCAATCATAATAGTAATTGTTGTGAAGCCAAAAACGTTTGGAGGTAAACAATCTTCTAATGTTTATTAAAAACATTTTTCTAAGCTTTGGGTTAATATAAATCACTAACATATATGTATTATTTTGCAGGGCATTTGTAATTGAGCACTACATATTCTTCTCACTTTTATATAAGAAAATGACTGAAGCAATTAGGGAGTTTTCAGAAATGTATTTGATTTTAAAAAAAAGAAAAAAATACATATATGTTAGTGATTTATATTAGCCCAAAGCTTAGAAAAATGTTTTTAATAAACATTAGAAGATTGTTTACCTCCAAAGAAAATTGTTCCCAATATTTTATAAGTTTTAAATTGTTCCGAATATTTCCTTTTCGAAATTTGGGCGAAATATACATTTTGGCATTGGTATTTTTTGAAATTGGGGACATAATTTATAATTTTATCTCTGATGGACATTAGTATTTTTTTACAGTAGACATATATAGTGAATTATTTAGATAATGGATAAAAATTGTCTCTTCTAGATATATATAGTGAATTATGTGTCAATGGACAAAAATAAAATTGTCCACCATGGACATAACTTAAAACTTAAAATGGTATATTTTCCGTAATTAAAAACTCAAAATGTATATTTTGCAAAAGTACCAAAAAAATATACTGTAAAAAAATTAATATTCAAAAGGTATATAAGGAACAAAATTCTCAAAAAAAAAACAATTATGTAGTACTGAGAAATCAATTCTATCAAATGATGCATTTGTGTAAATGTTTCATTCTGTTTTATTTGCTCAATTCCAACTGGTCCACCTTCAATGGTTTAGTCAGTCGGGTGTTTCTATAAAGGCTGCTGAGAAGAGTACAATTGACAATATACGTCAATATGTTTTCAATGGCACTGAATAGTTTGTTGGCACTATGGATATTAATATGAGTAAACCTATCTTGTTTAGATTCACCACATTTAAAAATTAAAATTCACCCTATTTAACTCTAAACATATTTAACTCCATTTAAATTTTTACCCATTAACCTTAACTTATTTATACCAGTTTAAGTTAGTTAAAACCAATTTAAATGTATATCACTTGTTTTAACTCATTTAAACTTACAAATAATATAAAATTCTTTTTGTTAAAAACTAAATAATTTATCTCAAACCAATAAATCAAAATACAGACAATTCAAAAAAACAAAAACTAATTCATAAAAAAAAAATTTATTATCTCATGAAAACTTATTATTACAACAAAGTAACAGTTGTAATATCTCATTTGGAAATCATAACCGACGATAATGGAGTTGGATGTCATCAACATTGAAAGAATCTTAAATTAATATAATAAAATCCTCCAAAGAGAAAGAAAAAATACTTTCAACTTTTTTTTCCATGCCAAAACTTGTTTTCCGATCAAAATATTTTATCCTACCAAATTTTTATTTTTATTTGACAGGAAAAAATTATCAGAAAAGGAATTTTTAAAAATATAATTTGCAAGAATTTTTTTTTTCAAAAAACAAATTAAGAATAAACTTGGAATTTAAAAAAACTGAGGACACTTTTCAAAAAAAAATTATGCCTATTTTTGCAAATGGATATGCATGAAAGGTTATCCTCAGCAATAACTTTTTATCTTGTTATTTATATCAAAGGATTGGTGCATTGTTCACGGCAACATACCAACATTCTTTTGGAAAAAAAGATTTTTCATATATAAATGTAATTAATGTATCCCTTTCATAAAGAATTTCTCTGTAATGCCCATTTTCAATAAATGAGTACCTATTTCATTTTGCTAAACTTATTTAATAAATATGTCTAAATGGATAAACCCATTTTAACTTTTTTAGATATATAAGTTTAAATGAATTTGCAGTTATACCACATCTATTTATTAAATGAGCTTACAAATCCATTTTAACATCTATATTTGACACATATAATACTGGAGAATTATCAAAAATGGCTATAAATCAATTATAATTAAGTCAATAGCTAAAAACTCTAAAGACACCCATATTCAACATATTTTGTATAATATTTGTTAAACTATCCTTTAATTTAACTAGGTAAGTATCCGCATCCTGGAGTTATTTTTCCAAAATAAATTCAAATGATGTTACAAAGTTAAAAAACTAAATCGATGATACTAAAAGATAGGGACTTGAGTTGTATGTTTGATTTATCAATCGCCTTATACAACTTCCTTTCATTGGCATTGTCACCTCTAAGCAAGTAACGATTCATCTTTACTTGGAAAAATGGATTATGATAGAAATATATTGCAACTTGCCCATCAAATAGATTCACATCTTACTCCAGCATGTTCCCAGAACAAGATATCTTTGCAAAGCAAAAAGAGAAAACAAAGATCAGTTTCTTTAAACATATCTTGACCAATCTCGATACAAAAAGCAAGATACTAAACAAGAGTAACATGCCTAAAGTTAAATCTAAAGAATGATAGTTCGTTCTATTCATCTGTAATATCGAATATGTTTATTGTTAAACCTTGTTAACATTCAAATGACCACATGGTATCAGATAGAAAAGGATAAAGAGATGAAATGATATTATGAAACTTACTTCATGCACTATATTCATCTTTGGTTTCCATCATCATAATAATTTTTAAAGCCTCAAAGAAATCTGTGGCAGATCCTGTCCACTAACGTTCTGCCAATTGATCCTAAAATGTGGTATAGCATATTTTATGGGAAGTTCTCTCTGGTATAGTTGTTGCATACATTCAGATTATTGGTTGCATTTCAGTAATATAATTCAAACAGAATTGTGCATTAATAACATTGCAAAAATTCAAAACTACTTCAATGTATAAACCATTTGGCAAATGATCTTAACCTATGCTTTTTCTTATCCTTATTTAAATGAAAGTCTTAATACTAATTGCATATATTTCAGGCAGTTGACTTCATTTTTTTTGATCATTTGTTCCATCTTCTTTTTAGCATAAAAATCTTATAAATTCCGGTTTTTCCTCACTACATTGACGGGTTGTAACTTTTACACATAACAAAGGTGAAAGTGGATATTGACAATCATAACAACTTCTAGACTATTATGAATCCCTTACAATGGCCTCGGTATTGCGCATAGATCTCTTAAATCTAGCTAGCAAATTAGCTCATAGAGTATCACAACATCAAATGCAATGCTATATTGCTCATGGATCAGTTTCTCCACTTGCACCCTAGCTTCATCATAGCTCCAGATATGAAAGTGCAAGGTCTTGACTGGTACATTGTATAACTACCATCAATAATAGTTGTAATATGTCAATACTTTTGCTATTAGATTTGTGCATGTCGAGTAGTGTTTATGCGTAAACGAAGAAATCTGGAATTTGAATAGTTGAATTGGCTTTAGCAACCAAATACAAATCACATGAACGATTTATTTTCTTAGAGCCAAATTCTCTCTTTCTCTCAATCTCAGATTATCTATTTTTGGTGACTGTTGATATGATTGATCCGCCTTCTTAGATTGATGATCTTAGTATTTATAGATTCTTTCTTTTCTTATATCTTGGAGAATATCTTGATTTTGTTTATTATCGCTAGATTGATCCTTGTTTGTGTCCTTATTATTGCGCCAATCAGACTCCTCAAATTAACAGGATCAACGCGCTCATACTCCTTCGCAAGAGGATAATCTTTCCTTTTATTGGCAAGCACACTGAAGTTAGTTTAGAATTTCTCCGCGGGCCACTTCGTGAGCTTTTATGCTTTAATATCAAGCCTATTTCTTATTCCTATTATCCTGATTGTGGCCCTACAAGAATTTAAGGCTCATCCATCAACAATATCCTCCAGCTTCCTTATTCTAAAGCGATAGAATAATGAAGTGATTTGTTTTTTTTGCTTGTCCCAAAATTGGAACTCTTTCTTTTTTAAAATTGACGGTCGGATTTTTACTACTATCATATCAACAGTCATATGTGCTTGCATGTCTCTATAAAGCGCGTGTGTTAGTAGACTCCTATATACTCGTTCCGGCTGCAACCATCGCTTCACCAGCTTATGACCCTTTAACTTCCACTATTTCTTATAGGTAATCATTCCGACTTCTCTATCTTTATTTTTCTAGTCACTTTCGAATTTCTCTCCATTTTTCTTTTTGTATCTTCTCTTTGCAAATTTACTGCCTAATTTTCAAGGATGTTTTTTGAATCATATCCAACCATTCTCTATTACTTCCCGAGGCATGGCCAAGGAATGTCTCTACTTGATTGGAGTAATTTAGGTTTCGCTACAACATCTCTTCTGGTTTTGATCTTTGGGGTTCTCCTCTGGAGTTTGAGCCGGATATGTACGTTTGGGCTTCCACTAACATTTTGACTGTTGTGGGCTCTCTTTTCCCATTCTTGAGTGCATTCTTATGCTTTTGTGGGAGTTTCGTATTGCTCTAAGCCAACTATACCATTTTTTCCTTTGCTAGGCATTGGTCATTTTCATTCTTGCAAAAGCGTTGAATGTTTTGTTAAGTCCCCGCTCCTTACTCCCTTTCTGCCATGTTCTCCTATGCAAGCGTCAGAGTGATACCTACCTTTGCTTCTATGTTTCTCGCTTGGGCTGAATCACACGTACTCTGGATCGTGATGACAAATGGAAAGAGAAAGGGTTTTGGTTCCGTAAATCCTATGCTACTCTTGGTGAATGCCCTTTTGACATGGTTCTCTCTTAGTGGGGCTACAAACTTGATTGGGCTTTCAAATTTGATAAATTCATTCTCTTTTTTATGTACTTTTTGTGACTCATCATCTTTTGTGTTTTGCATTTACCGACAAGATTTACACTTTCCAAAGTTTGAAGATCATTTCTAAACTCAAGAAAGGCAACTATTTTTGGCTTTCTTTCACCACCAAGAGGATTCGCCATGCCCTTTATTCCTCGGCTTCTACACTTATGCTTAGCGGTTCCTTTCAATCTTTTTTCTGTTCTCCAGCTTGTCTAGATCATCACAAAGGTACTTCATTGGTCTCTGTTTTTCTTATGTGTTTTTGAAATGTTTGTGCTAACAGTTCCTCTGTTTCAAAGTTTCCTTCTCACTCATCAGATTCGAGGCATAGTTGTCGCTTATGCCCATTGATGCTCTCTGAGCACGCGATGCTCGTCCTTTGGATTCATCAAAGAGGTCACGTGATCCTCCTTGCTATGAGTACGTCGTTGATTTTTGTGTTGTGAGTCCCCATGAGAGGCTATTGACCCGCGCTGAAGAGCTTTTTTCTAAGTGGGCTCATACTGATCTGGGGCGTCGTAAGGAGAAGCAACCCATGGAGGCTCCCGATTCTTCCACCGCTGGGGTATATTCTCGAAAAGATCTTTGACATTGGTCGTGCCCAAGGATTTCCCGATCTCACTTATCTCGGACATTGTCGAGAAAATGTGATTCTGGGAGATTATGGCTGATCTGGTTCGATAAAATACTTTTTGTGTCATGCACATTGTTTCTTTTATTTTCCTTTTGTTTAAGATGTTGCTTATCTGTTTGGTTAGAATTGCTAGAACTATAGCTCATGTTTTTGGGTAGTATATGGCTCGCCGTGTCGAGATGCCTTCTTCTTCCTCTGCTAGGGATGGTCATTCTTTGGATGACCTCGAGTCCTCCTTTGCCCAAATGACTAAAAATACTAAAAAGCTAAAGGAAGAATCGAAAATGATGACATAAAAGTGTACTTTATCTATTAAGAAAGCGGCTCACCTGGAGAAGAACAAGCGGGTGTTGGTTGCCTCGAAGAAGGAGGAGATTGCTAAAGCCATAAGCAAGGCATGTGCAAAAGAGGAGAATCAGTACTTGGAGACCTTGGAGAAAGCTCAAAACAATTTTGATCAAAAAGTTAAAGAGTTTGAGTATGTCAAAGCCTCTGCAGCCGTCGAAGCTCGCTTGGAGATTATTATCTGTTGTCGTGGTGGTGATATCACCAAAGAGAATGTTGACACGATGAGGCAACAACACATGGTTGCTCATGCTTCTCTTTTGTCATACCAGAATTAACATCCGTGACGTAGGCGTAGAGACTCCCCTTGAGAGTTTGGCGGGTCTAATCCTTCTGATTCGAACCATGATTCCAACGAAAGTTCTGATTTGCAAGCTCATCGATGTATCGACTAGGAGCCCGCACTCATGTTCTTTTTTGATTTTTTCTATTCTTTTGGCTTTGTTATTTTGTATTTTTTGACATTACTTTGTCTTTTGGTGAATAAGAAGGCTTATAATTGTACTTGGTTATTTTGTTATTTTTTTTCAAAATAAATTCATGGTTTTCTTCTAATTTGATCGGAATCATTTTTCTTAATCTGCTTAATAGGTGGATGATGGATTAGTCCATTTTAGACTATCCATAATTATACCTTTTTCTTTGTGTTATTTTATGGCTTACTATTGTTATCCGACCTTTTGATGGATAGCTTTATTTTTGTGCTCGGTCCTTTTTGTTGTAATTAGGGATGATAAAATGGGCATTAAACCCAATGGATACCCAAAATCCACAAAAAGTTACAGGCTTTTCAACTATTTTTAAACCTAGAAAAAATGGGTTTAAATCAGGTCGGGTACCCATTACTCTAAAGTCTTATATGAGTTTACTTTATTGGATAATGGGTACCCGCACTACAAGAAAAGACGAGTTTTGAGACTGAAAAATATGACTGAAATATTAGTCACAAAACTTGATACTGTAGTGGTACTAATTGGCGACTAAAGTGAGACTGCAAAAAATAAGTCTCACATTAGTCTCAATATTGATACTAAGTATATTAGTCTCACATTAGTCGCACATTAGTAGCACATGCGGCCGCTGGGTACCCATAAGTCAAAAATACTATTTCTCTTTTTTTTTTTCATCTCTTCTTTTTTTACTATCTCCTATTGTTTTACTCTCCCTCCTCTTTTCTACTATTTCTCCTTATTTTACTCTCTCTCCTCATTTCACACTCTCTCCTCATTTTATTCTCTCTCTTCACGATAGGATCTTCGACCATAGACCATTGACCACTATACAATACCAGATTCAATTGTTGAGTTTTGGCTAAGTACACCAAGGATAAAAGTAAGACGAATATCCTTGGGAAATGTCGAAGATAAAGGGGAGACGTCATTCTTAGGCATCTTTCAGCTGCCTAAACTCAATATCTCGTCCAGCACTCAAGCACCTAAGCTGGACTCAAGGAGGTCACTTCAGCAACCTTCCCCGGTGGATCACAAAGACATACAATCACTTATCAAGGTGATCCAGACGCTACAAAACGTATTAAGCCATGACGTCAATTTATATGGATTCTTGACTCAGCCAGTTAACTCCTCAAAGTTGAATCAGCACAAAAGAAGCTTAGAGCTAAAATTTATAATTTTTAGAAGTTGGACCTTCTGTACTAAGGCCTTATTCATGACAACACCACATATCAAACTACACAGCCCAATTCAGGAGCGGCCTTCATAACAGACAACTTGGAGATTATTTTTAGGATTTTCATGGTTCCAACAAGCCCAAGAACGCATCAATCCACCATCGGATCCTCCAGATACACGCCCAACAAGAAGAAGATCTGATCTGGAGATCTGCTTACTTCAAGGGACTTCAGACTTATGTGTTGTGACCAGGAGACTCTCTAAGCCATTCATAATCATACAGGGAAGTCTCACCATGCTCCAGCACCCACAAGATTAGGCGAATGATCCCATTTGAAGACTTTCCATATCCGGCCGATCATCACATCTTCCCCAACGGCTCCAAGATTGACTGCCTCCATCACTTGTCATTGCACACTTATTTCTTTGATATTTCTTGCATATTTTATGCTCATGGCTGTTGGCCCTTTGTCTTATACGAGCTCTATATAAGCTCATCTTCTTTCTATTGTATTGACCAAGTTTTAAGAGTATAAAAAAGTGTTTCTTTTCAACCATGTGTCTTGAGCCTTTGCCGACTTAATCTCTTTGAGAATTCGAGAGAGGGAGCCGATATCAGGTCTTGTGAGGAATCCAAGTTTGATCGGATTGAGATTATTAAAGGAATCATCACCCTCCTTTGTGGTTCTCATTCGCCCACTTCCGCACAATCTAGTCTCCATCGATTCGGACTCACAAAAATCAGATCCGTGGATTCATATCCATTCTATAGACATCAAGGCTTGTATCACCTTATTTTACTCTCTCTCCTCGTATTACTATCCCTCCTCATTTTACTCTTTCTTCTCTTTTTTACTTTCTCTTCTCATTTTACTTTCTCTTCTCATATTACTCTCTCTCTCTCTCTCTCTCTCCTCATTTTACTTAGTCTTCTCTGTTTATTCTCTCTCCTCATTTTACTCTCTCTCTCTCTTTGTTTTACTCCCTCTCCTCATTTACTAACTCTCTTCTTTTTTCTCTCTCTTTATTTTACTCTCTCTCCTTATTTTGTCCTTTTACCTATTTTTACTCTCTCCTCTTTTTATTCTTTCTTCTCTTTTTACTTTTTTTTTCTCTCTCTCTCTCTCGTTTTTACTCTCTATCTCCTTTTTTACTCTCTCTCTTCTTTTTACTCATTCTCCTCATTTTATTCTCTCTCCTCTTTTTCTATTTTATTTTATAAACAAAACTAAATGTTTTGGTAAAAACAACTAAACTCGGGTACCCATAGGTAACCCTATAAATTAATGGGTTACCCAATTTATAGGGTTACCCATGGGTAACCCAAAATATATTGGATTTTTTTGGGCTTTTTAAACACGGACTTAAACTGGGCTTGGGTCAGACCGAGTATCTTTACTCATCACAACATCTCTAGTTGTAATCCAATTTTTTGTTTTGTTGTGTCTTGATAGGCTTTAGTTTTTGTGGGAACTTAGACATCACTTTGTTCATCTCTAGAGATTAGCATCGATTTTGACTTCTTGAATCATTTTGAAGTTATTTTCTCGATGGGTAAGATCATGGGTTTCTGAAGGGTTTCTTTGCCACTACTTGTTTCAGCACTTCTTTGGTTCTAGCGACATTATTCAAGGTATTTTCTCTTACTTTCTCAACTTTTTGAGATTTTTCTTCTATTCCTGCATTCTGGGTTTAAGTTTTTTTATGAGCGATTAAGAGACTGATTCCACTAGTTCGAGATATTTTATAGCTTGTTCTTTGTGTTCCAAACAATCTTATCATTTTCCTCTTTCTCATGGATGCTTTTGATTCTTACTATCGTGTTACTCTAATGGTTGAGGAAAATCCTTTGTCTCGTGAGCAACGAGAGTGTGTGACGTCTATTTCCTTGGAGGCTCTATGTGATAGATCTCCTGAAGATGTCTCGAATGTTACACCTGTGCCTACCCTATCTTTTTCGAGAAGTGCTCTCTTTTCTTGCCGCTTCCGCGCATCTTGGTCTGATTTTTGGCTAAGTTGCTTTATCCTAGCTTTGCCCTTCCTTTGTTCAGGTGGTTCTGGGTTTGTACATTCGTGCTTTGACCTCTGATGACCTGCTATCACTCCACATCATCAATAATTTGGCCCATTTCTTCTACCTATCGAATAGGAGATCTTACCTCAAGGTTATCTAGGGTCTTACTGACAGGGATCCTGATTGGAGACATCACTACTTTTTCTTCAAGGTTTATCCTAGGACTATCGTCTATTCTTCTCCCAGGATCATTTTTAGTAAGTGGTGGGATACTTCAGGTTAGGGGAATGTTCTTCTCAAGTTGAATTTCCCTTGTTTTGTGATTTTCATTTCATTTTCTTTCTTTTGATAGGCTGCTTTGATTTCCCTTCTGTTGAGGATCCAGAGCGCTTTGCTACGACAATCAAGAAAGATGATTTCTAGTGGGACTCTTTTACTCTAGAGCACGTGAAGAAGTCCTTGGTTGACGACTAGGATCACTACCTCAGTGCTCACAACACTGTGCTCCCACTTGTCCACTCTCCTGTTGTGTCGACTCTAGTCGCCCCGGCTCTTACTCTTCAGGAAACGGTTTCAGGTTAGTGCCTTATTGTTTATTTCTGATAGTTTCCTCAGTGCGACTCCAATATGCATCATCGAGAGTTCTATTCTAAGCGTGCTCGCGATATACCTCACTTTTCCTGTGTGAAGGATGATATGCCCTCTTCTCTAGACTTTCCAAATGAGAGCTCGATTCATTCTCCAGAGACCATTGGTCAATCTTTGGGTTCTCTTCCCTTGGCTAAGCACGCTCGTACCAAAGCTAATCCTAGTAGGGCGCTTTCTATTGGGGAATTTTGGTTCTGGCTTGATTGGTTCGCACCCCAAACTGGTATAAATTTTTGGTGTATAAGGAGCCTTTGGTAATATCCAAAGCTTTTCATTTAATTCGGAAGACAGATACCCTGCTTCTTTCTGTTGATCAGATGAAATTACAGGAGGCCTACGTGGAGATGGCCGAGGAGCATAATTGGGTATGAGGTTTTTTGGTCTCTTATGCTTTTCTTTCAGCTTCTGATTTCTTTTGGTTTCCTACTAAGCTCTGATACTTTATTTTCAGGTAGCAATGTCTACAAAAATGTACAACTCCCTTGCTTAGAAATTGAGAGTCGATGATGGCGTCTAGGCTTGTTTTCAGACCATTTAGGCGGAACTCACTCATGCTAAGAAGTCTATGCACGGTCTTGAGTCAAAGGTCGCTAGTCTGAAGGAGTCACTTCAATCCTTAGAGTTCAATTTGACAAACGGTCTCTTGTTGTCAAGAATTGAGATTTTGTTGTTGAGGTCACTTGGAAGGATGAATTCTTACTTGACCGGTTCAAAGTTTTTAGGGCCAACATAGATCGGAGGTCGCTGACAAATAAATGTTAGTCCTGGTTGCATCAGCACGTAAACATCATTCGCATTATCAAGCAAGTTCATGTTGGTCTACTTAATCTTGTTGGAGAGCACGCTAGCCTCAAGGCTCTTGCCGATAAGGAAGAGGCTCATCTTAAGGTGTTGGAAACTCCCGATCTGGCCATAAATTGATGCTAGAGGAATTAGTAGGGCAAGTCATCCTTAAAGGCGAGATGTCCAATGGTTCCGCAACTCCTATGGGTCCTTTGGATGGTGACCAATCTACTTCTAATGGCGCTGCAGACACTAAGGTTCAAGGGCCGTTTGCAGAAATTTCGGTGGCTCTTTATTCCACCACTATGGTTTTAGAAGATCCATTAATCCCCATCTCTAACTGATCTATTAGTTTCCGTTGTATTTTTCTTATCTTTTTTTTTTCTTTTTGGACTTGGCCGCTGTTTTTGACTCTTTTGCTAGTTGTTTTGCTTTTGTTTTTTTTTGTATAATTTTTAATTGAAATATAGCTGGACTCGCTCAAAGAAAGCTGCCTACATACCCGAAAGGGATCAAGTCTTAAATGTTGTTCGATTTATTACATGTGTACATGATGCCTTTCGTAGCGTACTTATTTCTTGTTTCTTTAGGGATAATACTTCCTTAGGTGAACGGTGTTCCAAGCACTTACCACATTCTTCTTTGTTTCCGGCTCTTCCAATATGTATACCACATTATGAACAATCTACGGCACCCGATAAAGTCCTTCCCAGTTCGCTCCAAGATTCCCGACAATGAGTTCCCTTATTTGTCGAAGACTTTTCTGAGCATGAGTTCCCATTCTTTAAATCTTCTTTCCCTAATTTTAAAGTTGTATTGTTTTGCGGTAATTTGTTGGTAGTTTTGCATTCTTATCATTACGAGGTCTCTCCTCTTGTCCACGAAGTCCAATTGAAAGAGTCTGATGCCTTTAACCAACTGGCACCAGCAATTCAATTTTAATGTTGGCATTTACATTCCCTTTTTCAACTTCAGGGGTTTTAGGTTGTCTTCTAACATCTCATTACTGAGCCGCTCATTGTCTTGGCTGACTGTTCTTCTTATGTTTGGAACTTATACTTCGAATGGTACCATGGCTTTGATACCGAAGGCGAGAGAGAACAGTGTTTCTCCTATGGAGTACCATGGGGGGTTTCTATAAGTCAACAATATGGCCATGATCTTTTTGGTACATCTTGACTTTTCAAAGTCTAGGTGTGTTTTGAGGTTTGTCAAGATGGTTTTGATGTTGATGTTGTTATCCATATTTTTCTGGCTTTGTGTAATGCCTTTACGGGCCTTGGGGTTAAGTTTGTATCGCTGTCAATCATGATTTCTTTCAAAAGTCCATGCCTGCATATGATGTTCTTCCACAGAAAGGTCATCATAGTTTATCTGGTGATTTGTGGGTAGGATTCTGCCTCGACGAGTACAAACTTGTGCCTTCGTATTCCATTTGGCTCCATTGGCCCAATGATGTCCATTAACCATCACAAAAAGGATAAGGGAAGGATACTGAGGTTAGAGCTTGTGACGGTTGGTGTATGATTGGGGCGTGTCACTAGCATTTGTCACACCGTTTGGAGTACTCCTCCTTTTCTGTGACCATTATGGACCAATTGTATTCTTATCGTGTTATCCTAATAGCTAAGGCTTGTTTCATCAGTGGGTTTGATGTAGAAGCTAGGGTGGCCAGAGTGTCTACTGCAGTATTTTCATCACGTGGTATCTTGGTCATTTTGAAGTTTTTAAACTTCGTGGGGAGTTCTTTCACCAGCATAAGGAAAAATTACATTCTCGAGTCTTTTATGGCGTATTCTCTATTACATTGGCTTGTTACTAGGTTTGAAGTAGTATAAGCATGAAGGGATTATATCCCTAGACTTATAGTGAATTTCATGCTTGTATTAAGGGCCTAGTATTTTACTTCGTTATTTGAGGGCTTATATCCGAGATAAAATGATTGTTCCAAGATCTCTCTTGCTGGCAGTGTCAGCTAAATTCCAATTATGGATTGTGTTTTTGATGACGCATCATCGACACGTAGCTTCCAAGGTGGAAGTGTGATTATATGATTGTCTATATGCTGGGTCAACTCAGCTACAAAGTCGGCAAGGACCTGGGACTGTGGAATTGTTTTGGCTTTGAAATTGATGTTATGCTTGCTTAGCTTAATTGCCCATTTTACAAGTCGGCCAGACTAGCTAGGGCCATGCAAGATTGCTTGTAGTGTACGCTCTCTGATGATGACTATGGTGTGGGCTTGGAAGTAGGAACATAACTTTTGGGGTGACTATTGCTTGTGCTAGTTCTTTCATGGCCGAATATCTGGTTTTAACATATGCTAATGATTTACTGATGTAGTAGATTGGCTTCTGTTCTTTGTGCTCTTCTCGGACCAATACTCCACTGATAGCAACTTTTAATACTATGACATATAAGTAGAGGGTTCCCACGTTCTCTTGCTTTGCCGGGATGGGCGGGTTAGCGAGTTAAGTTTTAAGTTGGCTTAGTGCTTTTTGGCATTTGTCATTCCATTCAAACTTGTTGTTTACCTTAAGCAGCTTGTAGAATGATATGCATTTATTAATTGATATGGAAATGAATCAGTTTAGTGTCACGATTCTCCATGTGAGGCAATGTACATCCTTTGGCGTTTTTGGAGCCAGTGTCGCCACTAGCACGCTTATTTGCTTTGATTTCACATTGATTCCTTATTTTGTGACCAAATAGCCTAGGAATTCTCTTAATGCCATGCTAAAAGAGCATTTTTCTGGATTGAGTTTCATTGCTTACTCGTTTAAGATCTTGAGGCAGTCGGCGAGTTTGGCTACATTATCCTTAGCCTATACATATTTGACATGTATGTCTTCAATCTAAACTTCCATCGTCTGTCATACCCGTGCTTCGATCATTATGTTCACGAGCCATTGGTATGTCACTCTTGTGTTCCTTAGTCTGAATGACATGACTTTGTAAAAGTACATCCCCCTATCGATTATGAACGAGATTTGTTCCAAGTCCTCGGGATATATGGGTATTTGGTTATATCTTACAAAGGAATCCATGAAGGATAATACCTTGTATTTGGTTGTGGCTTTCACACCCCTATCAATGTGCGGGAGGCGGAAAGTGTCCTTCAGACATGCCTTGTTAAGATTCATGAAATCCATGTAGATTCTCCATTTTAATGGCTACTGGGTATGTTGCCTAATCTAGGTATTTAACTTCTCATATCGATCCCAGTTTCAAAAGACTTTCAACCTCCTCGTAAACCACTTAGGCACAATCCATACCTGGTTTCCTCTGTTTTTGCTTTATTGGTTTGAATGTCGAATCCATAGCTCATGCGCGGTGATTGATGTGTCGATTCCAGTCATGGAAGATACTGACCATGCGAAGGTGTCAACATTCTGGCTTAAGAACTCGATTGGTTCCTTCTTGATGTCTTGGTCGAGGTCTCTTCCTACTCTTACTTGTTTTCTTTCGGATCATTGCGGTTTATCTGTACTTGTTCTAATACTGATACTCCTAGTGGATCCATCTTTAGGTTGAGGTAGGTTTTGGTTTTCCACTCGGACGAGGCTTCAAGCTGCACTAGTTGCTATGCGGAGCTTGCTTTAGAGCGCAAAGTTGTCTTTGTAGCATCGTCGTGCAGCTTTTCTGGCACCCTCTTATCATAGCGTCTCCCCAGGGTGTTGGGAATTTGATGCACTAGAGGTAGGTTGAGGCTACCGTTTTCATTGCCTGCAGCCATAGTCTCCCCAATAATTCATTGAAAGTGCTTCGTTTCGGACAACCATGGAACAGACTAGTTTCCTTACTCTACATGCTACTACCGCAAGTTTAATCATTCCCAATGAAAGGATTATTTCTCATGCAAAACTAGCCCGTGGAGTCGGCTTTACTTCAAGCTTGTTGTCCTTGAATCTCATTCATTTGAAGGCATTGTGGTATAGTAGATCTACGGAGCTAACTGTCTAACGCATATTCTCAAACGTCTAGTCAGATTACTAGGGCGTCATCATGGGGTTGATTCAGTTTCCCTATGTCCTCTGCTCAGAATGTAATATCAGTTTGGTGCTCCTAGTTGCCTCTAGGTGATCCACCTTGCACTGGTTTAATTTTATTGAATCACGGCAGACCTGCGACCCTCCTTGGATGAATGTGATCCTTATTTTCTATTTGGGGGTAAGTGATATGTCTTCCTCAACATCTTGTTGCTCGGCTCATAGAGGATTCTATCATTCCTCACGATATCCTTGCAATCCTTTCATTCCTTTCACATCCTTTCGCGCCATTTTCCTTCTTCTTTGAGGTGCATTCTTCTCGTCTTGGATGTTCCCAGCTTTCCTGATTTACTCCCAGTTTACAAAGTTGACTGAGCTGTCGAGTGCTTCGTCCAGGGTTTCTGGTAGATTTTGTATTAGGTTTTCCCAAAATTGTGATGTGGGGCATAATGCCAAATCGAGTGTGAATAGGGCCATTTCGTCATCTACGTGTACACTTTTAGCCTTTATTTCTTTAAATTGATCGTAGAATGAGTGCAAGGGCTTGTGTTTCTCATGTCTCATGCTCATGAGATTTTGGCTGTTATGCACTATTCAATAAAGATTTGTATTGCTTGAGGAAGGATTCTGTCAGTTCCTCAAATTCATCGATCGAATTTGGTTTAAGGGCTGAGAACTAGTCATGCGCTACACCTTGGAGGTTCTCTGCAAAGAACTGACAGAGGCCTAGATCTCACTCTTCTAGTCAGAGTTATGTTTGATATGCTACTAGGAAAAATGATTTTAGGAATAATGTTGTTTTCGAATCTCAAAAGTACTGTGGGAACTCAACTTTTCCATCGGCTGGACATGCATGTTGGTGATTCTCCTAGTGAAGAGCATGTTTTGGGTCTGCTCAACCATGTCGATATAGATCTGGGGCTGATGTGGTTGTCATGTGTACATTCGTCTTCATTGCTTGGTAGTCTGCATGTGTTTGTCGTACATGGATATAAGCCTAGTCAGTCTGTCTTCCTTGGGCGTGGGTGTTACCTTGAATCTTTCTTTTGACTGTTCTTCCTCATGTTCGATGTTTTGCTCCTCCTCGGAGTCTTCCTCTAACTCGTGGTTCTCTATATTTGATGGAATGGGAGTCCTTACCAAGAGAGTGCATATCATCTCTTCATTGGCATGCCCAATTTTTTTCCATACGTTTTTGGTACGCCCTGTTTTGCCCTACAATTTTCTGGTGAGGTCTCTACTCATTTTTTCGTTCTGCTTGGCTTGTCCAGCCAGGTTTTCTGACCATGATCTGGAGCTTGGCTGCTCTATGGTACTGCGGGTGGTGGATTTTGAAAATTGTTTCTACCTACGTGTTCTTCGTGTGCCAACTCTGCCATTTTTTTGGGGTTGGTCATGTTGTTTGTGATGATAGTGGTTGGCTCTCCGATTTGTGATAGAATTACTTCTTGTTGGCTTCTAGTCATCATTTTTATTTGCTTCAATATATATCTGAAAATAGATTGGCTTCTAGTCACCATTTTTATTAGCTTCAATATATATCTGAAAATAGAATAGTTTAAATAGATTCGGCAAACAAATACAAAGAATTTAAATGATTTATTTGCTTAGAGTCAAATTCTCTTTTTCTCTTAATCTCAGGCTAACTATTCTTGGTGGGTATTGATATGATTGATCTGACTTCTTGGATTGATGATCTTAGTATTTATAGATTATTTCCTTCCTTATATCTTAAGAAATATCGTAATTTTTTATTACCATTGGATTGATCGATGTTTGTGTCTTTATTATTGCGTCAATCAATCTCCTCAAATTAACAGGATCTTGTTTTCTTATTTGATCAACGTGCTAATCCTCCCTAGCTAGAGGATAATCTTTTTTTTACTGGTGAGAAACTTGATCGTTCGTCTGAAATTTTTTCTTGGGCCATTTTGTGGACTTTATGCTTTAATATCAAACCTATTTCCGATTCTCATTATCTTAATTGTGGATCTAGGTAATTTTAGACCCATTCATCAACAAGTAGTATTGTTGGCTACTTTTATAGTTATATTATGTAAGTATCTAGTAATTGTGCATACATTTTGGTCTTTAGTTAATGTTGATAGACAAGTCCACGTAATGGTTAAGTTATCTTCTGTAAGCTCTTTTGATATATTAATATTGTGATGACAAGAAAAAACAAATATGACAGACAAGATTGATATAAAATCTTGATTGGCAGGTGAAACTCTCAACTTATATTAGAATGTTGCTTTACTTTATTTATATATTATAAATAGGAATATTTACTTAAATAACCACTTACAATATAAATTACTTAATTAACTTAAATTTTTACAAATTGCTACAATAACTTAATATTTTTTCTCCTATTTTTAATTTCTAAAATACCTTTTACCTAATAAAAATAAAAGAGTTGTAATTTTACCATGTTTAGATCAAAGAAATGTAAGGCTCATAGATAAGACTAAAAAATTGATCAAAGAACTTAACACTAGAATTACAATCAATCAATTCTAAGAACAATTTTAAGAAAAAGTTTTGAAATTCAAACTAAAGAACTTGTAAAACAAAAACTTGTAGTAAAGAGTCAAAATCTTTTTCATGAAATCCAAAAGAGTTTCCACAGTGAGGTGGTTAAAATTAGAGCATTTGAACCCCATGATATAATCACGAATAAGACTATTAAAGTTTCACTCTTTTATAGAATCTACAAAGCGAAACTCTATACTATACTCTCTAGAAAACAACTTACTTGGTGAGGGAGAGGAAGAGAATTGTATCTCGATCATTACAAGACTATCAATCACGTTATATAGAGTCAAGGTAACCATCTAAGGAAAATCTTTTTGCAATTAGTGCTAAAAGTTAATGAGACAAACTTTCCCATCAATAGAGATATTTCTCCATTATCTTCCAAACATAATATCACAAAAGACACATTAAAGCAATTTGAGGTATGAGGACTTCATGAACTTATTAATTGATTAAAGCTTTAAGCCTTATCTTTGTTTTGATTAAACAAATCTTAGCTCAATTATACCAATACAAATTGTATAAGTATGTTTCATACTCATATTCTTTGATTTTCAAGATGATCTATTTTGAGCTCTATTTCTCATTCAACTTGACTTCGAATTTTATGAGTAATTACACCACTCTATAGTGCTAATTACTAAAAATCTAAAGACTTCAAAATCTGAACATTGCGGTATCAGATGTTATGTTAAAATTACACCAGAAATATGACCAGAGTCGGTAGTCCTCTTTCATGGCGAGGATACAGATACAGTCATCTTATCAGAAGC
>OVBA01001228.1:0-47223 GCA_900406435.1 Lepidium aucheri
GAAATAATATAATTTTGAAAATCATAATAAATTTAAAAGTGAGATATAAAATATTAAAATTGAATAAATCTATTTCTAAATATTTTACCGCGCTATTGCGCAGATACAAAATCTAGTATATATAATTTAAGACAAATATAAAAATTAAGACGTTATTTTGTATTTTTATATCCTACATTTTCGAGCTAGATTCTCCCCAATATTTTACTTCTTTTTATTGTTTCAATTTCGGAATTATTTAAAAAATGTCAACAAAAAACATGTTTAGAAGTTGATTTTTTTTTTCAAACAATAATATCATTATGGACCACAAATGCCGGTTTATTAACTAAATTCCTATATAAATTTTGTAGACAGTAGAACTCAATATCTGATTGTGCATGTGTGACTATCTTTAGTGGATTTACCACCACCACTAAACTAGAAGTGGAATTATTTATTTTGATTTAGTTGATTTTGATTCCATGTGCACTTAATCACAAAACAAATTTTCTAGTTTGTAGTATTAGAAGGTTATTTAGAAATCAAATATTTGTAAATGATGTATCTTTTTGTTGGAACAGATTTATTTGTAATTGAGTAAAGTTAAAAAAAAATTAGGTTAACAAATAAAAAGTAGGTTGGGGCATCAAATTAATCAATAATTTGGTTTTTTTTTTAATTTTCGGTTTTAATAATATTTAAATCTGAAGAAAAAGAAAAAAATAAAGTAGGCTAAGGCATAAAATTAATATTATTCCAGGTATCTATAAATCGAATCAAATCCTATTGTCCATAGCGTTGACCTTATTGTTGATCATTTAGGCCCAGTTTTGTATTGTAGAGAAAAAGGCATGTCAGGCCCAATAAAATATAGTGGGCCTTTTTTAGTAATGTAGATGAAATGAGACAAAAGTTTTGAACCACCATCATCTACATTTATTATATATATATATATATATATATTATATAAATAAATAATTATTTTTTTCTTGTCACATGATTCAAACTTGGAAATTCTATATAAATAAAATTTAAATTTTAAATAAATAAATAAATATATATATATTGATTTGAAATTTTAAAAACAGACATAAATTTCTGAAGAAATTATAAAATGGTTATAAATAAAACGTTTTACAATAGATAAAACATATTAAATAAAAATATAGATCATTGATCAAATATTTCATATTTAATATATCAATAAATTTATTATGGTTTTCGATTCTATAGTTTATTTTACGCGATTGATGAGTTTATTGATTATATTGTTGATTGACGAATAAAAAGCTCAAAGTTTTTGATAAATTTCATACAAATACTGTCATGGAAAATGTTTTTGTGCACTGAAAAATGAAATCAAATTTAATTTAAATCGTTTGGTTTGACATTTTTTTCGTGTGTTTATTGTTTATTACGTTGTACTAGGCTAGGGCATACGTTTGCCGTGACTATAATTTAATTTGTGTGTCAGAATTATCAAAGATGTGGTAAAGTCTTTGAACTCAAGATATTAATACATATCACTTAAATAATCTAATAATTTAAACATGCAAGTGCAATTATATAAACTGATTTAAAAAGGTGAAATTCATAATTTATGTCCAGGTTTAAGTCCAGTGTATATTGTGAATTAAAATTTTTTCATAAGGGTAACAATTTCAGAGAATTGAAACATAGAAAAGGACTAATCCTTTTGATATAAAGGAAACCTAAGGGTAACAATTTAGAAAGCATCCCAAACTCGAAAATAAAACCATCCTTTTAATAATCTTTGTTAACATAGCAGGTTTCAAGTTTATTTTTTCGTCAATAATAATTAGATCGACAAAATCCGATTTATAGTCAAAGTTCTCCAATCAAAATTGGGTGGGATTAAAACTTACCACCTGGTGCTAGGCTAGATCATGAAAAAACTAACTGGATTATCTCTTTTTTGGTGTTTTAAAATTGATTAATATGTAAAATTTTATTAAAAAGTTAAATTAATTAATTTGCTAATCAGCCCAATATAGTTCAAGTAGAACAGTATACAAAGTTTCAAATATGTTTGTATGATTTTTCAAAAAATTTAAATTTTGTAAAAATATTTTTTTCAAATTTTATGTGGGTTCCATAATCTTTTAACCATAAACTAAATTTATATACAAATGTTCATGGTTCACATCTTACAGAATCACGGGAATTATAACAACTGCGCTTACTAAACTTGCACTTGTTGTATTTTGTTTTTGTTTTTGTCAAACCCTAATTAAGACTTGTACTTATGAAGACCAAAAACTAGATGTGATCTTTATATTTGACTTTTGTACTTACAATAGTTGTTGAAATTTTAAGATTTACTGGATATATTTATCCATAAATTCGTACTATCGGGTAATTAAGAACACTTTGAATCTAATGCAGTCGACATTTTCAAACGATCTAAATAAGTCTACACGACCTGGGTCGTTTGCAAAAAGTTATTTCAAATAAAATTGTGATTGGTAACAAAAAAGGCATATCGTTTGCAAACCATCTTCTAAAAATAACCAATCAGTATATGAATTTTAGAAATGGAATGAAACACCAACACCATTGTGTTGGTTTTGAATAGGTTAATTACTTCTGTTAATTAGAGACAGATTTAATCTTAGTAACGGTTTGTTTTTCAACGGTTAGATCAACAATGTCTGGTTTGTACCCTAAACCTCAAATCTCAAACAATATTATATGTGGAGCAACATGGCTCCCTGAGTTAAACTTGGTTGAGAAAAACTTTAAGAAGTGGACATTTAACTACTTATCCAAAGAGATTTCATCTAGAAACTATTTTGTTTGATTAGTCTTGTTAAAATATTCTTGATAAAGATTGAATCGAAAATGTTCACTTCATAATCCAAATTTTAAATTCTTTATGTGGAATATACAATACTACTTGGAAATAAACTCTAGTAGAAAAAGATGTAAAGATGTAAAAAAAACTACTCAATTAATTGGCTATATATATGTTGAGAAACATTAATCTCCATTACATAAAATCACAATCATCATTTCAATCTATATAGCTATATAGCTTGTTTAGAATATATAACAAGTATATATAAATATAGCAAAAGCATCGTTATTAATTAATTATGATTAATAATACTAATCAAAATATTACTTAAAATTAGGAATATTATTATAATGATCTCGATTCCCTTCTGGTACTACTGGATTCCACATATCCCATAGAGCATTGTTTGGAATCGTCCCTGCAGGAATCATGTTCATAGCTAAAGCAGCTTGAGTTTGAGGAGTTAAAGCTGCAGCTGTAGTCGCAGCCGCCATCAATTGCAACGCGTTTGCGTTTGCGTTAGCGTTTTGTTGTTGATTATGATGAAACTGTTGAGCGATTTGAAAGTATTGATGATTAATGTTACCTCCATTATCAGCTATTTGATAGTTAACAAGTCTTTGAAGATCATCAACAATGGTAGTTTCATCTTCTTCTTGATTACTAGTAGAGATTATCGATGTGTTGCTTGCTCCATAAGGCATTGGACGATATATGTTTTGATTAGCTAAAGCTATTGTGACATCAGAGTTACTGTTTGTAGTTGTTGTAGTGCTTCCATCGCCGGAATATTCAGTTGAGAGCTTCTCCAGATTGTTGATGTTGTTAAGGTTGTTGTCTGAATGATTAGAGGAAGATGATTGTTGTTGTTGTTTTAAGACTAAACGAGATGATGATGATGATGATAATGAGTTATGGTTATGATTATGATGTTGTCTTGTGGAGAGTGAACGTGGTAATGATGGATGATCTTCTACTCCTGGCCTTTTGTATACTCGACATAATGATATTTCAGCCTATATACATACATCAACATACACTGATTAGAGACTTATGTTGAAGAAATAATTTTGAAATAAGAATCACAATTATGTAAATTTAATTAGCATTAGGAAAAAATATAACAACGTTAGACGACATACATTTAGAGAAAGCCCAAAAATGTGATTTATAAATCATGTAAATTTCAGCAAATTTGTATCATATATATTTAGTTTGCTCCATACAACATTACCACTCATAACTTATATAAAGAATTCAAATAATTTCAAATTTTTTCGAATATAGATATATTGGTATTAATAACTTATATATAGCAAATGGTTTTTAGCCCAGTGACAGACTTTAAGTCCTCTAAAGGCAGACGCACTTGCACATATAGAGATCAAGTCCTGTCGTCTGCATTATGCAGGAACTTAACTAATAGGCCTGCCACTTGTGACCACATGTTGACGGAAAAAAAAACTTATATATAAATTTCCACAAAGACATGAAACATAAATGAGATAAAACTGTAAGAAAACTAAGTAAGTTTCTGCAAAAAATTAAGGTATGTATATGAATGTGGAATGTGATACTTGTGACATGAATGCATTAATGTAATCTACTATAATAAATGGGCCATGTCTATAGCACAATTAAAGAGTTCACGCTTATAGCATGAACATTTTCTCTAGATTTAAACTCAGACGCCGCCTGACATTTAGTCTCTTCACAAGTATATTCGATCTTACCGAATCAAATCCAAATTGAAATATAAATAAACAATTGATCAAACTCAAAAAACGGAAAAAGAAAGAAAGAAAGAAATTTAAACAATCTAGTGATATATAGATTTTAAATTTTTTAGGCTAGGGTTAGATCTATAATTATATAGATAGAGTGAAATATTGAATATTTACCTTTTGGTATTTCTCAGTTTCATGGTGAGGAAGACGATACTCATTCATGATCCAACTAGTACGAGTTCCTTTAGGAGCTTTACCAGAGTAGAAAACTAGGGTTTTCTTTAACCCGATCGGCCGAGAAGTTTCCGATCTGATCATTCTATCAGCTCCAGTGGCTTTCCAATATCCTGAAGTTGTTACTCGGTTTGGTCTATCTCCATTTCTATATTTCCGATCTCTTGGTACATAGAAGTACCACTCTTTCTCTCCTATTGCCGCCATCGCTGCATATACATACATATATCATCAAAACATATATACTTTCATGATAACACCCTCACACACACACACACATATATATATATCCCTCTATATATATGGATATAAGATGAAAGATCATAGTCGGTAACAGATTATATTTCATATTTGTGGAAATTATAGTCGATGTCTGACTCTTCATATCTGTGAGATTAGTCGGGTTCGCCTGAATGACTAGGTAAACCAAAAAGAAGAAGAAATATCATGAGATTGAGATGAGAGAAGGTTTGTACGTATAGGTTTAACCCTTCAAGAAAAGAAAATGAAGAGTATAGCATATCTGTGAGAATTATAGTCGGTATCCGACTGAGATTAGTCGAGTTCGCCTGAATCACCCAGATTAGAAAAGAAAGATCATAAGATTGAGATGAAAGAAGGTTTGTAAGTATAGGTATAACTGTTTAAGAAAGGAAATGAAGAGGAAATAGTGTTGAAAGATATTGAAAGTTATCAAAGATCAACACATATACAATCTATATAATAATTAGGAGGTTATGTATACATATATAGGTTTAAAGAAAGAAATAGAGAGAGAAAGTGATGAGAGAAAAGGAAGCTAATTGCATATATATATAAAGATCTTAACATATGTATGTGTGTATATATGTTAATGTGTATAATTACCAGGAAGTTCCCAAGGATCATAGCGATAAAGATCAAGGAAAGTGATGAGTTCTACATTAAAACGTTTGCCTTCAACTTTACGGCGAAGGTAAAACTCTATAAGTTCTTCTTCAGTAGGATGGAATCGAAATCCAGGCATGACCATGTCTTGATCATGATCATCAGCTTCATCATCATTATGAAAATGACTTTCTTGGCCATCTCTTTGATCATCTTCTTCAACACCCTTTTCTTTATTGTTGTTGACTTGGTTACTCATGGTGATGGTGCTTGTTGTGATTGAGGAAACAATTGCCATATAATAAGAGAAGAGAACTATGTATGCATGTGTGGATTAAGATGAGATTATGGTGAAAGAGATTAAGGGTTTGTTTGGGGTTTTATACTAATAAGGGAAGAGAGGAGAGAGAGATGAAATTGAGTGGTGTTGAGTAGAGATAAGAGGAGAGGAAGAAGAAGAAAAGGAGAATACATAGGAATGAAACGTCGACGTTTTAGGGAGTTGAGACCAAACTAGAACAAGACAAAGAGAGAGAGAAGAAGAGAGTTAAGGAGGAGACAAAGACTTGTCCAAATTGAGGACAGGTTGTCCACGGTTTTGGTTTCTTAGCCGTGCCTTTGGACCTTTCTCTCACTCTCTATTTCCACCTTTTTTCCATCAATAAAACATAATTATTTTTTGTTTCTTACAAATCTCATATATTGATATTTTCAAAATTTTTATCTATCTGCCACAAGTTGCTCTCAATCTGATAGTTAGAATGATCCAGCTAATGATTTGCCACCAAAGTTCGATTCCAACTCACTGCATTATGGTAGTTTAAAAAAAGATTTTAGGTATGAAATTTATGTTAAGGAACGAATCTTATCGATCCAATTATTGACAAAAAAAATCTTTATCTATCTTAAAGATTTTTCATAGCTATTTAAAAAGCTTTGGTAAAGTCGACCACATCAGAACCTTCGAATCCGTTGTTATTATAAGATATTCTTCCGTAGCTATTTGAAAGTTTGCATAATTTTTTGTAGTTATCGTCAATATCTGATTTATAACTAAACCCGTACAACAATATTACAAGAAGTAGATACAACTTTTTTAAGTCAAACTCTAATGGAAAATGGAATAGAAGTGATATTTAACCAAATACACTTTCCCCATTAAAAATTCATTATTAATAAAGAATATAAATTTTTGAAATAGAAAAATTTGATATCATGTATAATTCATGTGTAAGTACTCTATTTAACATTTTATTTGGTTTTTGATATACTCTATTGTTATAAAAACCACCATAACGTTACTATATAATATAATTTCCCCATAGTGATGGAAGATATATAATATATAATTCATTGTTCTAGGTAGACTAATTTAATACTTGGTATGTACAATAAAATAAAACATTATTTTTTTTGTATTGTTCTTTTTATTTCATTCATGAATTGAGCCAAAGAATTCTGATTGGTGGCCTATATTACTAATCAAATAATAATATCACGTATGCTTCACTATGTCACTCGTCATAAATATATATATATATATATTTACGTGTTTTTTCATATTCTTCACGAACGTTCTCTTATTCTTTCACTATTTATATATTTAAATAATATTTTTGGCCCACCATATCTTCATTATATAACACAATATTAATTTCGACAATTATGAAAGCAAATAAACTGACCATCTTTTATTTTTATATTCTTTTGACAATGGTCTCCATGTTTCTAAAACTAGTAAGAAGCTGAAATATTTTAGGTTTATAAAACTTGTATTCATATATTTGTTTGTGGTAAAATTGATGTAGATCCAACCATTATACGACGAATTTTGATATAAATAATAAATAAATACGTAAAAGATGAAATATAAATGTAATCTAGTCGGGCTTCTAGGAAACGAGAGTGGGGTATTTGGAAACCTTACTCTACGTTTTAATGACTTTTCTTATTTTAATTTTGTATATTTTCTCAAATGTTTCAATTCATATGTCCGTGAATGCATGTATATATGTACATATTTTATAGAAAAATATATTTTATACTTAGCTAATCAAATGAAATTGTTCTGTATTTATTAGTTTATAGAGAGTTGTTAGACATGTAAATCAATATTTTAATTTATTAATGTTCATTTAGCAAGAAAATTGTATTAAAATGTTCAGAAAGCTTTGAATCTGGAACAACTGTGTAAATTTACGTCTTTAAAAGCTATTTACTCCTTACATTTTTTTTATTAAAACCAACTATACATAAGTCAAATTCGAGTCCCACCATAGGAATTTGGCTAATGGACCGACCTTTGTGGCCCAATATTAATATTGTCGTTGACAAAAAAAAATGATTCTTTTTACAAATACTTATAAGTCTCTATTTATTCTTGCTATTCAATAGCTGAGCATATGTAACTGAAAAGTACGAGAAGATTCATGAATTCAACATAGATCTCCTAAGAAGTAAATTTACTATGCATCTTCATTTCTCAACGTAAGTAATTTGTTACCTTATATATTTATACTTTATAATAAATTGTAATTTCCATATATTTATAGTGGAAAAAATGTATGATTAATGTTGAATATGCTTGAGTTTAGGAGCTTCAAAAGTTATATTCAAGAGTATCAATGAGAAGATAAAAACTCTCAATCAAAAAACTTACAGAGGTAAAAAATCATTTTGCATAGTTGTGCAAATTACTTTACTAGATTCTCTATGTTATGCTGATGAATATCAACCATTAATAAATATTCAAAACTATATTAAAAAAATATTAATGTGAATTTGTTTAACAATTAACCATTTATTCAGGAAAAGCATTAAAAAAAAACTTCATGTATGAATTTGTTACTTTAATACGATTATATTAATATCTGTAGATAAATTATATTATAGTGTAACAAAAAGTGCATATTCACATTGCTATCTTAAAAATTGATTAACTAAGCTTAGGGCGGCTTAAGATTATATTTAATTAATGCAAAACATAGATTTGGCTTTTCGTTAGGTACTGTAACATATAGGGTGGCAATTATTATCTTTTAATATATATATAAATATATTCGAGAAAATTATATATATTTTAAAATGTAAACTAAACTTTAACCAAGTTGCTAATTTGGTAGTAGAAGCTGTTTAAGTGAAGATGCAATTCGATTTAGAGAATTTGATTTTCGTTACAAACAAAGATTTTTTTGTTTTGTTTTGAAGAATAAAACAATGTTACAGACATTATTTAAAATTTGGATCAAGGTTAATTGTAAAACTTTAATCAAGCTGCTAACAAAAATTAAGTTTGTTTCTGTTTTGTCAGATGAAAATGAGTTTAATAATTAAGTAAACTTCAGATCTTATTAAAAATTGAGTAATTAGTAAAAATTGTTTAATAATTAAGTGAATTGCATATATCTAATATTCAACATATATTTTATAGAGGAATTACTAAAAATACTCTTTTCGAAATATACTTTTTCAAAATATACCTCCTGATAACCATTTATTTCTCACAATTTTTAAAAGGAATGATAAGTTTCGAAAAGAGTACATGTCAATAAGAGTATTTTTGAAAATCCATTTTTTATATTATTCGCTATTATACTATTTTCATTTTTTTTCTTTTCGCTCCTTTTCTTTTCTTTTGATTCTGAATATAATTTTTTCAAAACATACCTCCTGATAACTATTTATTTTTCTCAATTTTCAAAAGGAATGGTAGGTTTCGAAAAGAGTACATGCCAATAAGAGTATTTTTGAAAATCCGTTTTTCTATATTATTCGCTGTTATACTATTTTCATTTTTTTTCTTTTCGCTCATTTTCTTTTCTTCTAATTTTGAATATAACTTTTAATAAAATAATTAAATTAAAGTTATTTTTTTAAAGCAAAGACATAGTTTTTTTTCACTTTTTGTTTTTAAAATTGACCATGTTTTCCTTTTTGTTACAGTAAAAAAACAAAAGCATGTAAAATCATACACAATAATTCTGATACAAAAAAACATGGAAATTATGAAATTATGAAACTTATATGGGACACACTTATTCATTTGAAAAGATTGGTATAAAAAATGTTATAAAAGTGCTTAAAAACTGTAAAATTCCTACCAATCACATTTTAGCTTAAATTGATTATTATATGAAACAAAATAAATAAAAAAGATTCAAGCAAGTTCGAGAACAAGAGTTTAAGGATCTAAAAGAGTTTTAAGAAAGATGATACTAGAATTGGTTAAGTAATATAAAACCCTAAAAGTCTTAATGCAATCACTATCAAATGGCTTGTCCTAACTAAAAATTAACACTTTTAACCAACAATCTAATTCGTTTTTCCCAAAATAGATTTTAATTATATTTGGTTACCCATCAACACAATCTCATTGGTCATCTATTTTTGTAGTTAGGTGATTTAGTTTACTTTTAGAAGAAATAATTGAAGTTAAGTATTTCATTATTCCACCAACTTTATTATTTAATTAGTATAATTGTCACACTCTAATAATTATTGACCATGCAATATATATATATATATATTAAATTAGATATTTCGGATTTTTTTTGAGATGTATCTAGATTCTAGTGACATTCGTGGACCGACTTTGAAAAATAATTTTCTCTCCAAATTCAAGATTCGGATCGTATCTTTCACATTCTTTTTCTTATATTGTTTAGATCACTTAATAAAACAATATATTCATTTATTTACCAATCAATCTCATTCATTATCAAACTTGTGTAATTAAATACTATTTTTATTTTGTACTTTCTCCGTTTTAATTTAAAAGATGTTTTAGAAAAAAGAAATTATTTTAAATTATTTGATGTTTATAGTTTTCAATGTAATATTAATTATATTTTTATGTGTTTTGACTATTTATATTCTGTAAATCTATTTCTATTTGGATAAAAAATTATTAAATATACTAGAAAACAACACTTTTTATTGAAAAAAAATTAAATAATTCTTTAATTTACATGTAAAAATATTAAACACCACTTAAATTGAAATGGAGGTAATATAATAAAAGTTACTTTTGAGCCTTTGATTTTCTTTATTCCACCAACTTTATTTTTAATTAATAATATTACATTAGTCAAACTTTATTATTAACCAATCATGCAATTGGCTATATATCATGTTTATGTTGAGTAACCTTCTCTTTCAAAGTCTCTATTACTAGAATGTTGTAGTCAAAATATATTTATATATTTTCAATTCAATATTATAAGGGTTGAGAGTATATGGTTCCACACAAACTTTTGATTAAATATATAAGTTTTAATAATAATTTATATATAGGTTTTGATAGTTGAACCATGACTATATCAAATTATCAAGTAGTCACTCTTTTCTCGTGATTGATCATTTTGGTGCTGGTCCACAAAATATCTAGAACAGTAACTGATTTTTCTTCATAGTTCGTTAACTGTTTCTTGTGTTTAGATAAAGTCTTTGAATGTTCTGTCAAATTACTAAAGTTAAACCTCAAAAAAAAGCAAAATA
This sequence comes from Lepidium aucheri, assembly GCA_900406435.1. Taxonomy (NCBI): domain Eukaryota; kingdom Viridiplantae; phylum Streptophyta; class Magnoliopsida; order Brassicales; family Brassicaceae; genus Lepidium; species Lepidium aucheri. Next base: position 11,125 of record OVBA01001228.1, read on the forward strand.
GTTGGTTAACTGGCTTGTCTCTAATTTAATTTGGTAGCTGGGCATATAGTTATTCGGTTCGGTTCGGTTCAGTTTTTTCGGTTCTTGGAAAATTGGAACCAATAGGTACTTATTAAATTTCGGTTCGGTTTCGGTTTGGTTTTGGTTCTCAAAAAATAGAACCAATAGGTACTTATTAAAATTTATTTTGGTATCCATTTGGTTCCAGTTCGGTTCCGGTTTGTTTATTTATGTTTAGTTTAAAAAAAAAAAATTAAAAAATCATTAAAAACCATAAATTTGTTATAAAAAACTTAAAAATTTTAGATTTTTAGTAATTTTGATTGAAAGTAATTAACAAATTTAGATTTAGAATTACAATTTTAGATATTTAGGTTATTAAATTATATATAAATAATTATTTTTAAATATACAATTTTATTTCGGTTCTTGATTCAGTTCTCGGTTCGGTTCCAGTTTTTTTGGTTCTCAAATTTTGGAACCATTCGGTTATTTCGTCGGTTCCGGTTCGGTTCGGTTTCTTTTTTTCGATTCGGTTCGGTATTTTGGTTCCGGTTATTACGCCCAGGGCTAGTAGTAAGTAGTAAGTTCAAATTCTATTATATTTAGTGGAAGCAATTCAACTATATATTTAATTTTCTAAATCCTATTAATAGTAAAAAAAGTGAGTAAGGTTGACAAAAACAAAAACAAACAAACATTTTATTCAGATAAAAAGATTAAATCGGTAAGTACGTTTTGCTCAAAAAGAATAAATGATAAGTATTTTTGTTAAAATGATTAAATATTTATTCTATTGCTTTTTTTATTATTGGAGTCTGATTTCAAAAAACCATGTCCGTGATCATGGTATAAATTTTAATTTATGATTTGATTTATCAGTTCAATTATTAACAAAAGAATATAAGTGATGATAAAATAATTTTATGTGTTCCTTATAATTAAAGTTTGCTAGTCTTCTTAAAGAAAGTTTATCTAAGGTTTTAATCATAATTAGAATAAATACATTTAACTATTTAATCAAAAATAAAAATAGATATATAATTTTAGTCAAATGGTTAAATGTCTAGCGGAATTCAGTTCCAGAGAATCATATTAACTTATATGATATTATTAAAAACTTAAAAAAATTAAATTCTGAAATCATAATTAATTGATCCTATTGTTGACAACTACTCTCGGAACATAATATTAAACCCTAAAACTGCATCTTCATTAGTTTTACTACTGTTTTTTCTTCTTCTTAGTATTCAACTATTGTACGAAAATATATCAAAACTCAGCTAATTAAATACATATGGTACTAATTTTTCGTTTTTTTGTAAATAAGTAACTATTGATCGAGAACAAGACTCGATCCATAATCTAGATTCTCCAAATGAAGTAGGATGAGATTTAAATCTACTACTTCATGCTTAATTAAATTAAGAGTAAGAGTAAGCCAGCTGAATCACCTATTTTTTGGCGACTCTTAGTTTCTTCGGACAAATCTTTTTATTTTTCATTTTCAGAAATATGAAATGTCGATATATATGAGAATTGAGTGTAATTATGGACGTAAACATAATCTAGAAATTGAGAGCCACCACATGCATTTGATGGACTTGGCATTTTTGGCGGTTGTCAACCCTTTATTTTGGGTCTTTTTGCATTAATTCAATTGTTTGTATTTTTATATACTCCATTAATTATTAAATATCTTTGATGTCACATTATTATTTCACTTTCATATTTTTCTTCATAATCCAAAACTAAATAATAATACTACTCCTATATATGAGTTATGAATAGTTACGTCACAAACAAGAATTACCGATTTCTTCTAACTGATTTTGAAAGTTTCATAAATGAGTCATTTAAAATGATGAAATGTTTCCTTTAATGAGCAAAAATTGACAAAAAAAAATTATATATTTTGTGAAAATGTATATCAATAAATTTAATTAATATGTGACGCCAAAATTGTATATCATGATGAGCCGGCCTATGAATACAAAAGCATCGTGTATGATTGATAAGATATTTGCAAGTTGTTAGAAAATGATAGGAGAAAAAGTTAAATTATTATATATATATATAAAGTATTTTTATGCTAAGAATTCATTATTTTTAGCTAAAAATGTGGTGAAAATTGGTCCATGTAAGGGAAACAAAAAGAAATTATACTACAATATTTTCTTCAACAAAAATGTTTTCATTTTTTTTCCATATTAACCAAGCTCCAAAAGTATGTTTTTATTCTATTTGCTTAATAACAAAGATAAGTTTTTCCTGTCTATTTCTTTTTATTTGTTATATATGTCAAACCTAATATCTATATAATCCAAGCTGATATCTTCTCCATATCTATATAGATTTGATTTTACTATTTCATATATTTTTTGGTGTAACAAATTTCGTTGTAAGATTGCCACATATTAATTATCACTATATATGATGACAGTATACGAACATCAATTCTTCAGACCACCATCTCTTAGAATCTTCATTGAATGGTTAAATATGAAGTGAAGTGAGACATGTTTGGTTCAATATATTTCTGAATGGAAATAGTTTTATTTCTTTTGTTTTGTCAACGTTAATATAATTGGATCGACAAGACTGATTCATAACTAAAGCTCAGCCCATATCCTAAAATCTCTTTTTTATTTTTCCTTGCGGCAGAGAAGAATCGAACTCTAATATCTGAAAATTTGTAAAATAACCACCACCACTAGATCACCTATTTTCGGCCCAGTGGAAATAGTTAATTTAGCTTGATAATTTACTTAATTGGGATATGTTCATGTATATCAATTTATGTGTTATATTCTAAGTTTTAACAATTAATTGGCAACGTAATTTTGGGTCTCAAAACAGGCAGATTTTTTTTATTCTCATCCATATCCTAATTTTTCCAAACCCTAAGTAATATCAATCAGAGTTACGTGACTCACGGAATTGATTTCACTAATACATTTTAAGCGCTAGTAATAATAATTAGTAATTTTTCTAATAAAGAATAATATTGGATTGACAAAACTCGATACATAGCACAAATTCTCTTTTCCCCAGAACCCAAATTATACTACGTAAGGCAACACGAGTTTGTAGAATTGAATTCAAGATAGAGAAAACTGCAGAGGTGAACATTTAACCACTTGACCAAATGTATTTTTTTCGATTGAATAATGTGTTTTATATAAATTTTTTAAAAATATTTTTGGAATTATGTGAATAGTAAATGAAATAATAAATTAACAAAGCAATGATATATTAAATTTATGAAACTGAAAAAATAGTATGGCCAGAAATAAATAAACCAAACCAAGGGATGGCCATAGAAGAAAACCGACCAAATTGCATGGAAGAATAAGACCGATGTAAAATCTTATACCTATCTTAAGTGTGTGTTGTATGGACCGCCCAGCCAATAATGCAGCCACAAGTTGATCAAAGAATGATGTGTCTTTATATACACAAAATTACAAATTCTAACTTTTTTAATTTTAATTGTGGGGACAAAAATTCAATGCATGAATATGACAATTGTCCTATCTTTTCTAAGATCCAGTCATTCAAAACTAAAATACTTTTGATTTGTAGACGATATTTTCGTAGAAAGAGCTTAAAGTCAATATATAATGAGAAATTTGAAACGTTATTAGAGATTGCGATAATCGTGACCCCAGAAAAAAGACATTGCGATAATAAAGGTTTGTATCTATATAAATTTGAGGAAATGTATTTTGTGGTATTATGTTTAGATTTCTCACTACAAGAAAACTATACGAATCCTAATGTTAAAAGCGGTCAAAAACACTTGGAAAATAGGTATTTCTAATGATTTCCGACCGGTTTTGGGTTGTTAGTTCAGATCTAAATTATAGATGATACGAATTTTAAGGTTTTTTAGACTATTCGTATTTTTTCTAACTAAAAAAAACGAAAAATGTTTTATACATATACATAAAGTTTTTACATAGAACTATGTTTAGAATATGATAATATCAGAGATTGAGATCACTGTAACCTAATATATATAATATATGAGTCATATTATTCATTATCAATTAATTTTTATAATTTATCAAATTAGTCAAGGTTTTAGAGTGAAGGTTTATATATTTATGGATATTTGTGGCAACTTCTCCACAATAAACTTATTATTGTTGTGATTTAAAAAAATTTCTTTTTACAATGTTATAATTTTTTTGTTTAAGTTTCTCTATGTTGTCAATTAATTTTTGAAAGTTGTTGTTTTCTTTGTCGACAAGTGATGATTAACTGTTATATCTCATATTTTTCTCACTTGAATTCGATTCGATATGATATTGTTAAAGATTTTGGGAAGTTTAGCTACGGTTCGTATTTTGTTAGACAAAAAAACCATACCAATAGACAAAAAATACAACTTCACTCAATTGTGAAAAGAAGAATATGAGTCCATTGGTATGTTGATATCAAATTGTCAAGAATGATAGTGACGTCATCAAAATGGATAAATGACGTAGGAGGGTTTAAATCGGACGATAGAGAAGAAAAGAAGAGATCCACCATGACCGTCGGATTAAATGACAATGGGGACAAATAAAAACAAATGCTTTGACTCTCTGACTAGACGAATCCAAGACTCTACTCTGACATTCCGTTGACTCTCTGACTTTTTATTAATATGTGTTTTTTTTTTCTTTCCAATTTTAATAACAACAAAGCAAATACTCGTTAGTATTGTCTTTTTTGTTCTTCTTCATAAATTTATTAAATTTCGATATTGTGTTCTTCTCCAAGATTCACGCGGTAAGAGACCTTATTATTCTAGTGTTTTATTGAATGTATCATAATTGTTAGAATGAGATTGATATCCGAAATCGATAATTCTAGTCTAATATATGATATAGGAACCAATCTACTTACTATCACACTTTAATATTTTAATATATCCTTTATCATTCCATCACAAGCTCCAGTTCATGTTTCGTTATTTTTGACTTAGTAATTAAAGTAACATTTCAACAAAATAATAAATGTGAGTAGAGATTTGTGCCTGATAATATATATTCACTCTGTTGTTATTCTAGGTTGTTTTATGTAAGTTAAAAAATTTGTTAAATTGATTATATTAACCTCACAAATATCATTAATTTACTGTCTTAATTATAATATATTAGTACTATATAGAATTTATTGCAAAATTATACTTGGAAATTTTATACAAAAGTTACATTGAAAATGAGAATAACACTACAACAAAACATTAAATTAACAACGTAATTTTACAACATTTTAGGGACGGTAGAGTTTAGGGATCGGTTGCCAACGCTATTACGACGAAAAATGGTTTCGTTGTAAAAGCGTTGTAACTTTACAACGCAAATTTTCGTTGTAAAACAGTTGGCAATTTACGACGAAAATACAACATATTAACATGTTAGATAAATTTCGTTGTAAAACCGTCTCTAAGTTGCAACGAATTTACAGCCACTCTTATTTACGACGAATGCACAACTAAATCTAGAATGACAACTAATATGAAATAGAGGAAGTATTTTTTAAGTGAAGCATACTTCAAAATTATAAACATTATTTTAAGATATGAACTAAATATTTTGAATCGAAAAAAATATTTAAATAAGCACTGATTCTTTCCTAGCTATATTAATAGCAAAATATAAAGTGATTTGCCATTGATCGATAATTTTTGTTTTTGTCAACCTTACTTATTTTCTATATTAAAGAAATCAATAAAGATTTGATCCATAACCAAATTGCTTTTAATAGAGCTGATAAAATTTGAACCCACTATCGAGTGCCAAACTAGATCAGAGACAAGCCAATTGGACCACCTACTTCTTGGCATTCGATTTTTTATCCAACAAAAGAAAAAAGTATTATTTCTACAATGAGTTTTAAGAACTTATGATTCCATGCAAAGAATCTAAATTATTTGAATGAAAAGTTTGTAAGAACCACTATAAATTAAGTGAAGTAAATAAGATGTACTCTATTCAGACAAAATGGTCGGAAAAGTCGGGCCATGAAATGTACTGAAATTAAGAAATGTCTCTTTTTAGGACAAAATTTATTTAATGAGAATGAGTATATCTCGTGAATTTCTTCGTCTTTTTCTTCCGTTGACTTAATTCATTATCACCAAAAAAAAAACTAATTATATTCGTATATTTTTTATAGATTTATTTCTGTAATATTTTGGATCTATTATTCTCTGTTTATCGTCACTTCTCTCGAACATTTATCTTTCTGTTCTGTCATAATTTATATACGTGTGTTTTACTTTGTCTATACACGTGTTTTTATGGAAGTTTCTTATCTAAAGTCAACGAGTTCTAAACGACAATTTTCAGTTTTGTCTGTGAATTTATATATATAGATTCATGTATTTTTGTGCATTATTGAAACTTCTCACGGATCTTTTTATTTGTTATTTTTTTTTATCATTTTCTGATAGTCAACGTCGATTTTTGGAAATAATATAAGCAAACAATAGCTGGATAATAAAGGAATATTTATTTGAGTTTTTTTTGATGAATTAATGTACAATCTTATCTTATCTTTTTTTTACAATGAGTAATGTTTTGAGTGTTGGTATTTACACTAGATAAAATTTTTATATGTTTACCATAACCATATCAACAAAAATTAAGTTAAGCTAAACTAAAGAGATATAACTTATATAATGCTCTTTAACGGTTTCATCGATTAAATTGTATTATTAGGTTACCAACAAAAAAGAATTTAGAGTGGAGTTCATAAGAACTGTTGCATGTGGTTCCTTTTTAATCTAAAGTCTTTATATGAAGTTTCTAGAAAATCTCATGTTACATGCAATTATAAAACTTTTGTATAAAACTTTTTAATCTAAAGGCGTTGCAATTTCATCGTATGGCCTCGCAATTCCATCGCAAACGCGTCACAAGTATCATGAGGAATTTGCGACGTCTGTCTATGCGATGGATTTGTGAGGATTCTTGTCCGTCGCACATTTTGCGACGAATTTACGATGTTTTTTTTTGCGATAGACGTTTTGCGACGTTTGTTTGGACGTCGCAAATCCGTCCCAAATTACTATTTGCGACGAATTTGCTATGTTTTTTTCCGTCGCAAAACGCGTGTTTTCTTATGGTGAAGTGGTTAAATCTACTTATTTGCTGTCTTTCCGACCAGATTTTGATTCAAGGAAGTCGTGTAATCTTAATATGATATTATTTGAGAGTTAAAGAGATAAATTTGGACTATAGATCAATTTTTTTCGATCTTGATAAAAAATTTGAAACTGTAAATTTGATTTAACATAGTTTTTAAATGGAAAACATAGCATGTGTGATTTGTATAGTTTTATAGAATTTTGTTGTTCCTGAGTTAGAGAATTTATTTGGGATTTATACAGCCAAACTTTTGCAATTATACGTTTTTTTCTAAATAAAATATATATATATATATATATATATCTATGTGTAAGAAATTACGTCTGGATAGCCAAACATTACAAAGATTCGGGGGAAATCTATTTTTGAATAAGAATTTGCGAGGTTTTAAATTCCTTCACAACTCCACCGCAAATAAGCTTTCGCAAAAAAGTTATGAATAGTGTTGAGCTCAGAGTTACGCAAACCTAGTTAGAGTTTCATATAAGGACCCTAGCAATCGTTTCTCTTATAGTGTAAATAGTATATAGGTTCTTTTAAATGTATGTTGATAACATAAAACAAACAAAAATTGATTAAGACAAATAAAAATTGATTAAGACATAAATTTTCTTTCTTCGGTTTCAATAAACCATATTACACCAAATTTTTGTAATCTAAATTTTTATAAATATGAAATCATTCAGTTTTTTTTATAATATTGTTGATCATAAATAAATAATCCATGAGTTTGGATAACTTATTTTATTCTTTACAAATAGTTCAACACTTCAACACGTTTCCTGTATTCATTTGGCAATAAACTATCTCCGATAGCATCTTAATGATTTTCGTCATCCAGATACTTCACTAAAACTTCTTGATTTCTTAAGAAATTTGAAGATTGATTTAGAAGTTTTTAAATTTTCTTGAATACTATTTCCAATTTTTTTATGTGAATACCTAGAAATTTGATTCATTATCTAGCTCTTCATTTATCTATTTTGATTTCCAAAACTTTTCAAAACCTAAACACAATTTTTTAAAATAGTATTTAAAATAATATGTTTCTTGGTGTTGAAAACTCAGTAATTTAGAGCTTTCTACTAATGAAAAATCAGCCTAGATTTCACTATTGAAAACCAATAAAGTCAGCTTATATATTTAAATTACAAAAAAACCTCAAACATAAATTTATCTCATATTCCAACACACATTATAAAATCTAATATTATATATATATGTGTATTTTATTAAAAAGATTATCTAATTTAATTAATTTTGATTCAATTTAAAGAGAAAACAACTTATGGGCAAGGACCATGGCAAGCACAGGTTCCATTGGGCAAGCATTGACCAACTCTCTTCTTCCTCTTGACACATTCCTCTTGACATGTTTTGGGAACACACTTTTTACTATTTATAACTTCAGAGCATGTTCCTGGATTGTAGCTACCCTTAGTTGGCTTATGTGGCTGTGCATACACTCCTGTCATTGCAATTTATCAAACACTTCTATTACTTTCTTTATAAAGTATGTAAAAAAGCAAAGTAAGTTTAAGGAAAATTTATATTTGATTTAAGGTGTTACATATATCATATGAATTGATAAACAATACTACTATCTTGTATATGTATTTGAAAATATCATGTCGATTTACGAATGACTTTTAGCCTAGTGGCAGGTGGTAAGTTCACTAAAAGCAGACGCATTTGAATGTTTTGGGATCGAGTTATGTTGCATGCATTATGCAAGAACTTGTCCGATGGGCCGGTCAGTTGTATCTTAATGTTGACAAAAAAAACTATTATGTGATTTTAATATCTATATAACTAGAGCTTATTTGAAATATTTTTCTACGCAATAAAAATGCAGTGAAATTTTACCAAAGAAAACATAAAATGCAGAAAAAAAGAGAGAAGAAAAACTGATGATGCAAAATATATTTAACCATATTATATCATATCATTTTAAAGAATATAATAAGTGAAAAAAAAAATTCTTTTGAGAAAGGTTTTTAAGGAGTTCGAAACAATTTTTAGGCTCAATATGGATTTAACATTGTATAAAAAATATACTAAGTATTATAATTATGTAATGAAAAATATTTTTATATCTATTTACATGACAAACTGATATTAGATTTTGAAGAAAGTTGATAGTTCAAAATAAATAAGCACAATATTTATAATAGCTTCTTTTAGTATGATAAATATTTAATACTTTAGAGGAGATATAAAATGTAAACACAAACCTAGCACAAGGCTGGTGAACAAAATAAAAAGAGTGAAGGCAAGTTGAAATTGATTCTTCATATTCGATTTTTAAAAATGGATTGATTATTTGTAAATTATAGAAACTTTGACACAATATGTGTATATATATACTATTTTCTTAAGTTATTAACCACCCCAAATTTCGATGTATATTACATTTTCCATAATTTTAGTTTTTTCTTAATTTGTATGTGAAACCTTTAAATTCGTTTGGTCGTTCTCCTTGATTTTAGTCAATAATTTCAGCTTAATATAGCAATTTCTATTTTAAAAATCGTAAAAACTGCAATAAGATTGATATTAAAATACATAAAAAAACAAAATCCGACAAAATACTAGAATAGATCTTCAACCCATATATCCGAAAAATCAAATCTAAACCCGAACGAAAACCAAATTTGTAACCGATATATTTTTATTAAATTTTAGCTTTGTTTAAATTTTTTTGTTCTATTAAATCTCTACTAATTTTGATTTTTATATAAAAGTTAATAACAAAACCAACTTTAAGCATAACTTTTAAGCTACTTATGAACCATATATTACTTTCATCTTACAATTTTTAACACGTTAAAAATGATAAAATTATATATATATATATATATATATGATTTGTAACTGCAATCCGAGTATTATTACTAGTTTTACATAATTTTAATTTGCTAGATTCAAATCTTACACCTCGAACAACGATTCTTTACCATTGTGCTACATTACACTTCAAAAATTAGAGTATTATAGCACAGTAATTCACTATTTTATGCATCACAGTTATAAATTTACATTTTTGGTTTATGCTAGTTGTAATGGTTTTTTTTTTGGTATCTAGTGTAATCCGAACGAACTCAACAAATCTTTATATACATGAAATGTTGTCGGACAGAAGATGTTAACATCTACACTGCTCATCGGACACACTTATGCAATGCAGATCTACATTAACTTTTCCTTTAGTTTCACGACAACAACAGTGATGCATTATATCCTTTTGACTCTTACCAATACTTATGTTGCATTATGTTCATACTAAAGATATGGATACGTGATTCGAGTCTCGGAATAACAAAGTTTTTGGCCATTTAGAGAGATAATATCAACAATTAACAATTAGATCGATAAAATTTTAGAACAACCAAAATACGTTCTCATACAACTAGGATTATACTCGTGTTATAACGCGAGATTTGATTGTTCTTCAAATTTTATTCATTTAGGTTGTTAGACCTGTGCTGGTATTTTAGAAAATTATTTTTGAGATGTTGATTCAATGACTTAACCCGAACCAAATTGATTGTATTAGAAGAACCATTCGACAAAATCCTTAAATGAGTCATAAATCTATATATCCAAAAAACTAAGTCCGAACATGAACCAAAACCAAATCAAGAATCAAATTTTAGCTTTCTAGAGTTTTTTTTTTTAATTTAAAATTTTTACACAAAAATACCTCTAAAACCGAACTCAATCTATACTGAACCAAACCATATCCAAAAATAAAAACATATGAGTAAGTCTTAAATCAAAAGAACTAAAATACCAAATTAGAGGAACCGAATCTGAAAAATACCAGAAATGAGTCTAAAATCTATAAAACCGAGTCTAAACCCGAACCTAAACTAAATCAAGAACCGAATTTCTAACTGATATATTTAAATTAATTTTATTTTATTTGTTTTTAGGTTTTTTAAATATTTATTTGTTTTGAATTTTTATATATAAATTTGTAACCAAAACCTACCTTAGACCTATTTTTAAGGGTTATTACAAACCATATGTTAATTTTATCCTAAAGTTTATAACACCGTCAAAATGAAAGTGTCTCCCGTTTTAATATATAAGATGTTGAAGATATGGAATGATATTTTAAGATATTTTTGGGGTTATTTATAACATATAACTGAAATTTCTACAACAAACTTTCAACTCAGAACGCCAAGTTGCTCTTAGTCTGGTGGTAAAGATGATCCAGTTAATGATTTGACACCATGTTTCGATTCCTACCCACTGTATTTTAGAAAAAAAATTGAGGGGTGAACTTTAAATTGTGAATCATGTCGATCTAACTATTGAAAAAAAAAATCAACTCAAAACGTTATATTATTGTAACACTGGCTAAAATGACTTACATGCATTAAGCTTAAGCTTAAAATAAAATTCAAAATTATTAATTTAACAATGTCTTCTGTACACTGTATAACCAATTTTTGGGAATCTACAGAATAACTATTACAAAAAAAACAGAAAGAAGATCTACATCAACATAATCTCTTTGAGCTCTGTCTCTCTTTTCTTGCTAGCTTCTGCTTTATAAGTAAGGATTAGCTTTGTTTGAACAGAAGTTAAATGGAGAGAGCTTACTTATACTCCAGACTGATCCTTATCTCTTTGTTTCGTTTTCTGATAATTTATCTCTTAGATCTTTAAGAGCATCAACTACTTCAGAATCAAGATTGTGTTTCAGCAATTTCCCTTGGAAAGATGTTGACCTATACATTATAAGTAGTCCAGAGTTGGTTAGATTCAAACGCAGATTTAAGAACAGACCAGCTGCAGAACTAGAAATACGCGAAAAAATCGAATGTAACCTTGTGTCTTGCATCATTCTCTCAACCTCCTTATGCATTGATTTGATCTGCAAATAAATGTTCACAAGATCACATGAACAAAACATTCCCTTCCTTTGAAGATATTCATACAATCATACCTCAGAAACTAGTGCTTTGCTACTCCAAACATAAGCTCCCTGTAAAAGATGAGAGTTTGTGGAATTAGTAACCAAAATCAAGTAAAGAAATGAGTATAAAGAGGTTTAAAACATGGATACATATAGTGTAATACCGCTCCATGTGCTGCTTGTTGTTGACAAACATCAGATGTAACAACCCAAACTTTGGGGCATCCATCTTCTCTCAATGCAGCTACCTATCAATATCAGGAATCTGATCAGAATCGAAGAAATATTCGCGATGATTCTAGAAAACCCGTCTATTTGAATTGCTTTTTTGGGGTCAAAGAATCATTTTTCCTTGCCTCCTTTTCAATCCAAGCATCAGCACAAGTTTCTGCTGAGAAAATGACATCAACACTGGCCAAAACAGAGAAAACTATTTGAGCATTTAAAGCACATAAGTAGTTCAAAAACAACTATTAAGACAATAAAAGGCTCATTGACTGTACCCTACAAACTCTTCCTTGTGAGTAGGGAGACCAGACATGAGAGCATCAAACACAACTACTACCTTAACCTCTGCAACATATTCAAGTTAACTTATCACATGAGAGCATCAAACACAACCACTAACTTAACCTCTGCAACATATTCAAAAGGTTGTACCTTTAACCATACTAAAAGACACAAGTTCATCAACTAATTTCTGGCGAGCAACATCAAGCCTTCCATTCATGAAATGTTTCTTTAATTTCATCCAATATCCACACACATTATAACCATCAACAAGCAAAACTGGAACTGCATCAACCAATAAACCCTGATTCGTGCTGTAAAACCGCTTTCAGAGAAACAAAAACAATCCTTCAAACTTCAAAAACCATTCTTATGACAACATGAAGATACTAAAATTAAACAGTGTAATTACTAGTATAGTGTAGTAGTAGGATCACGATAAAGCTCGCTATCCTCCGGTAACTCATCTTTTTCTACTTTCTTCTTCCTGTAACTCGTTGCTGGCTTAGCCGTGCCAGATCCTCTGTTCTGAAACTCCTACATATAACACAACATTCCAACGATTAGACACATTCGACTAACACAACAGGTTAGACATAGTTATGAAACAAAATCATCACACTACTATATACCTTCCATAACTTCAGAAGCTGCAGGTTATGCTTAACATTCGATTTGATTCTCGGTGGCTCGGGGTCTGAATCCTGCTATGAAATACCCAAAATCAAACCAATGGTTACAATTTGCTAAATGAATATTCATCACATCAAGAACTCCAATACAGGAACCAAATATAGAATCTCAAAATTCACAAAGATCTAAGAACTTCATAGGCAGACTAAGATCAAATCAATGGTAACAAAAAGCTCAGTGCACATCCATCCTACCCATAATTCCAATAGTAGAGATCTAATAAGGAACCAAATTGATCATAATCCAATAAATACACGAAACCTATCATAGTTCAAAGTGATTTTCATAAACTTAATGTTCACTAGCAAAATTCTCAATCTATTGGATTGAAGAGAGACTTTTGAGACTCAAAGACGAAACCTTTACATAAATGTGTATCGTATGTAGACCTTAAAAGAGGAAGATTGAGGCTTTTTGCTTTTTCCTCCCATTTTCACCACAAAAACTCTACAGCTACCGGAGGAAGATGATGAATATCGGTAAAAATAAGCGGCGGAAGAGGAAGAGCCACCTCTATGCGGCGGCGCTCCGGCGGTTTTCATATATTGACTACTGAAGAATTGAAAAAGTTCATCTTTTCAATTGTCACTGAAATTTTGACAAGTCTACATAAACTAGTGGATAATATCATGTCAACGTTAAGGTTTTTATCAACTATTATATCTTTAAGAAAAAATCGATTTTTTTTTCTCTCTACTGTTTTTTTAAATATAAGAACCATCAGTAAGAGTCTGGTTTAGATTGGGTTCGAGTTCCATTTAATTTTGGAATTGTATAATATTCATAGATTCAATTTTGAATTTGTTATCTCATCCAAGTACATGTTTATAACGAGTTTATTATTTTAAATGGTTCGATTGAATAAGTTTAGATATACACTTTATGTTTTTAGGAATCACGATTTTGGTTTTATTTCTGATTTTGTTCGGTTTCGGTTTATAACCAACCTAAAATAACATATAATCAAAAATCATTCGGGTAGTTGGATGACCAATCGGTTATCAGTTCAATTGTTTCAAATTTTTGATTTTGAAATATAAGATCCATTCGGTTACTATTAAAGGTTAGGTTGGATTTGGTTCGAGTTCGATTTAATTCTAGAATTGTATAATATCAATAGATTTAATATCGAGTCAATTATTTCACCCGAAATATATATTAATAACGAATTTGTTATTCTAAATGGTCCAGTTGGTTAGGTTCGGATTTATATACACTTTATACCTTTACGAGTCACGATTTTAGTTTTTTTTTTTTTTCGTTCAGATTCGGTTTATAAGCAACCTAAAATAACATATAATCAAAAACCAAAAACCAATCGGTTATTTAGATATATTCAATACCTAAATAATTCGGTTAGACCGATTTGTATTCTGGTTCAGATTTCGGTTTAAATTCCCTTTCTTCATTTCGAGCAAGAAAAAAAATATCTTTTTTAGCTGAAAAAGTGATTTTATCCTATCTTCAGACAAAACAAAAACAAGTTTTGGTCCAAAGCTTTTATTCACTTCAAAGAAAGAGAGAAAATACATTTTCTTTGAGTTCTTACTGATCATCAATGGTGAAGGAGACAGTTTGTGTAACTGGAGCTAATGGTTTCATTGGATCTTGGATAATCCAAACGTTAATTGAGAAAAGCTATACTAATATCCACGCCTCCATTTACCCAGGATCCGACCCGACTCATCTACTTAAACTACCCGGATCCGAGTCAAAGATCAAGATCTTTGAAGCTGATCTCTTAGACTCTGAAGCTATCTCTAGAGCTATAGATGGATGTGCAGGAGTGTTCCACGTGGCGTCACCGTGTACTTTGGAGCCACCGGAAGATCCAGAGAAGGAGCTGGTTGAACCGGCGGTTAAGGGAACGGTTAATGTGTTGGAAGCAGCTAAGAGGTTTAGTGTGAGACGCGTGGTGATCACGTCATCTATCTCTGCTTTGGTTCCTAACTCGAGTTGGCCGCAAGGAGTGCCTCTGGATGAGTCGTCGTGGACCAATCTCGAGTATTGCAAGTCGATGCAGGTTCACTAATTTCGGTTTAACTCATTACTCTGTTCTTTTGAACTCAACATGATTAGCTTGAGTTTGTCTAACCAAACAGCAACATCTTAGTTTCCGACAAGAATCAAAGTCACTCCTTTGACTGATATATTTGTAATATTTGTGTATCTTAATTTTGATTCTAGAAATGGTATGCAATTTCGAAGACATTAGCTGAGAAAGCAGCTTGGGAGTTCTCAGAGAAGCATGGAACCAACATTGTCACGATCCATCCATCAACATGTCTTGGATCGCTTCTACAACCGAACCTAAACGCAAGCTCAGCTGTTTTGCTACAGCTCTTACAAGGCTCAACCGATACGCAAGAGTATTATTGGCTTGGTGCAGTGCACGTAAGAGATGTGGCTAAAGGTCAGGTGATGCTATTTGAAACACCTGAAGCTTCTGGTCGGTTTTTATGCACTAATGGGATTTATCAGTTCAGTGAGTTTGCTGCTCTTGTGTCCAAACTCTTCCCTGAGTTTGCTATACACAAGTTTGATAAAGAGACTCAACCGGGGCTTACACCTTGTGTGGATGCGGCTAAGAGATTGATTGAGCTTGGGCTGGTTTTTACTCCTGTTGAAGATGCGATTAAGGAGACAGTCCAAAGTCTTAGAGACAGAGGCTTTCTCTGAAAATGTATCAAGATATCTTTGCAAATTCCAAACTCTGCGACCTTTATTGTAAACTGGTTTATGTAGCACATACATATATAAGTACATGTCATTATTGTCATTGTTGTCGTCTATGAGCCTTTTATTGAGCTGAGAAAAGCTTACGGTTCACAGAATCAGATGGTGGAAGGAGCATCTGGCTGCTTCTCTGGAACTGCATTTTCAGACGCAGGTAGTTCGTTGTATGAAGCGTAACACTTTGCAAGAGTTGGATACGGTTCCTGTACAAGTAACAAAACATGTTATATGAAGTTATGAAATTGGTAATACGCAAAAAGTCTAGACCTGTAACAATGTAGGATACTGTAAGAAGAGTTCAGAGAAGGAATAGTACTATATTAATCTGGAATCTGTCAATTGATTTGTGGATCTGCGGTGCTATAAAGAGATCAGCCTGCAAAACAAGGCTTCATGACTTTGGCAAAAGAGTAACTGCAGTGGTTTTGAATCTTGTATGAGGCTACTATAAAGAAATTCCAGAGAGATTTAGAGCAGTACCAGGTAAATTTCATCACCAGTTGCATGTTTCCCAGCACAATTCACCAATAATTTCTCGAGGGCTGAAAGAAAATTGAGACACAAATAGATAGGTCATTGTAAGCCTTGTTGAACAGCACTTAAACATCAAAGAAATGAATGGTACTAAGCACTAATTGTATATCTTTAACTGAGAACTGAGTAAGAACTTCAGCTCTCTTCAGCCACAGTAGTAACTAAAAACATTTACAACATCTCTTAGTTCTTCATTACAACATCTCTTAGTTCTTCATAACTTATTCCAATGCAACAATGTTGCAGGTAAGGCTTAAATTCGAGATCTTATACCAGTAAATCCTTTCGTGATAGCATTATTAACCCAGGCAGTTTTCGCCTCAGGATTTATCTGTTCCTCAATGTATCTCTGTTAGAAAACGGAAAACAAAATGTCAACAGAAGTGCTTTTATCTAGAACCTCCAATACTAGTCTAAGAAATTGAGATCAATCTCATGTCCTCACAATAACAGCCAGATTTTGATGAGGCTGTATTCCAGAGAAGACAATGCTCATCGCCTGAAATATACAAAATAAGACACAGCATCAGAGTGGGAAGAAGGACAATGTAAGCTTGGTATTGTTCATGGCAACACATGCAGCCAAAAGTAATCCAAAAGAGAAACCGCGAAGCAGAGGTTTGTGCGAAGTAACAGAAGAGAAAAAGATTGAACTACCTGGTAATTAACTGCCTGTTTATGGAGGTCATGAGGTAATAGAGGTGGCTCAGGATACTTCTCATCCAGATACTATCAATAAACAAAACCACAAAACCTAAGATCAATGATATGTTCCATTCAATCCACAAACAAAGAAAAGATTTATAAACCACCAATGACTGCATTACTGACCATTATTATGGCGAAAGAATCAGTAATCACAACATCTCCATCAACAAGCGCTGGTACAGTACCCATTGGATTGATCTTCTTAAAATCTTGAGGATCAAAACAATAGATGTTTAACATAAGAAACCAATTGTCATATAACTAATAATCACCTCATCCACTTAACAGTCTCATCCTCATGGTAGCTACATTATATAACTTTAACCTTTAAATCTATATCAGAAGCAAGTAATACTGGAAACTACACACCTGGATCATGTTGACCACCCTTGAGCAAATTTACTGGTATATACTCATATTCCAGTCCTAAAACCAATCGAACAAGAACCAAAGTCATATCAAATTGCAACATTTTTTCTCACACTATGACCAGAAACAAGGAAAAAAAATGTCATTTGCAAGACCTTTTAAAGCGAGAGCAATACGGACACGATGAGCACATGAGCTTCTCCAGTAAGAGTAAAGCTTCAACTTCTCTGAGCCGATATTTGCCTGATTGAATTTAATCATATGTTAGTATCACACATTTGACAAACGGATAAAAGTAAAGAAAATAAAGTAGATAAAAAGAGATTCATAACTAACCATGATCAAGAAGGAACTCTTCTTTGCAGATTCTTCGGTAAATGTAGAGAACTTCAGCTTCTGATTCTAATTACTTGGTTATTGTATAGAGAGAAGAAATGACTAATTTGAAGAAGAGACTGAATTCACAACCATTTCGAAGACTTTCTTTTTGGTGTTTTTGGCATCAATAAATACAATTATTGAAGAGGCCAAGAGGGATAATATTTTATTTGACTTTTGAGTTCACCATAATATCACGTCAACGAATTTTTTTTTTAGACAGTGTCTTTATTATTAAGATATCTTTGCAAATTCCAAACTCTGCAACCTTTATTGTATAATACAAGTAGAGGAACTAAGAAGTAAACTGGATTATATCATACATACACTTATGAGTACATGGTATTATTATCATGATTGTTTGTTGTCTTTTGAGGTTTCTATTGAGCTGAGAAAAGTTTACGGTTCACAGAATCAGGTGGTGGAAGGAGCATCTGGCTGCTTCTCTGGGAGAGCGTTTTCAAATGCAGGAAGTTGCTTGTATGACGCGTAACATTTAACAAGAGTGGGATATGGTTCCTATACAAGTGACAAACATGTTAAGAAACTAAGGATTTCTTTTATGCTCCTAAATAGGACTAACTTTGTACTTGAATCTGAGACAGAGATAACATATACTTCATGCTACTATAAAACTGATCCAAGATTCCAGGGATTTGAGAAATATAATAAGCAAAAATTCTAGACCTGAAACAATGTCTAATACCATATGAAGTGTTTAGAGAAGGAAACATACCATATTGATCTGGAATCTGTTGATTGCTCCGTGGATCTGTGGTGCTAAAAAGAGATCAGCCTGCAAAACAGATGCTTCATAGCTTTAACATCTAAGTGGAAAACGAATAACTGCAGTGTTTCTCAATTCTTCCATGAGGCTACTATAAAGAAATTCCAGACGATTTAGAGCAGTACCAGGTAAATTTCATCACCAGTCGCATGTTTCCCTGCACAACTCACCAATAGTTTCTCGAGGGCTGAAATAGAAATGAGACATTGATAGAGAGGTCAGTATATGTAACTGAGAGCTGAGTGACTCCCACTCTCTTTCAACCAAAGTATTAACTAAAAGGATTTAGGACTTTACGACATATGTCTTGGTTCTTGATTACATCTGTCTATCATATCACTTATTACACCAATGAAAGAATGTTTCAGATTAAGCTTAAATTTGAGTTCTCATACCTGCAAATCCTTTTGTAATAGCATTATTAACCCAGGCAGTTTTCTCATCAGCATTTATCTTTTCCTCGATGTATCTCTGTTAAAAAAGGAAAAAGAAAAATGTAATTGGATTTGCTTTTATCTAGAAACTCCAACAGTAGAATCTTTGAAATTGACATCAATCTCATGTCCTCACAATAACAGCCAGATTTTGATGAGGCTGTATGCCAGACAAGACAATACTCATCGCCTGAAATATACAAAACCACAAAGAAGCATCAGAGTGGGAAGCAGGACTATCTAAACTTGCTATTTTTCATGGCTATTCGCTTAACAAGTAAATATGTAAGAAACGTAATTCAAAAGAGAAACCAAGAAGAAGAAGTTTGAGCAAAGTAACAAATGACAAAAAGATTGAACTACCTGGTAATTAATGGCTCTTTTATGGAGGTCACGAGGTAACAGAGGTGGCTCAGGGAACTTCTCATCCAGATACTGTTGATTAAAGACCACAAAACCGAAGATCGATGAGAAATGTTCCTTTCAATCAACAAAAATAAAAAAGGAAAATAAAACATCAATGGCAATAGTACTGACCATTATAATGGCAAAAGAATCATTAATCACAACATCTCCATCAACAAGCGCAGGTACAGTACCCATTGGATTGATCTTCTTGAAATCTTGAGGATCAAAACAGCAAATGTTTGAAATAAGAAACCAATTATCATATAACTAATAATCACCTCATCCACTTAACACTCTCTACTCATGGTAGCTACATTATATAACTTGTGCACTTTTTACAATCAAGTTCACTATACCCTTAATCTGAATCAGAAACAAGTAATACTGGAAACTACTCACCTGGATCGAATTGATCTCCCTTGAGCAAATTCACTGGTATATACTCATATTCAAGACCTAAAACAATCAAAGAAGATCCAAATACATATCAAATTACCACACTCTTGTTCACAAAATGACCAGAAGCAAACAAACAAACACTCAAGAGTCATTTTTTATTAATAGGTTTACAAAGAAGAGTCATTTGCGAGACCTTTTAAAGCAAGGGCGATACGGACGCGATGAGCACACGAGCTTCTAAAGTAAGAGTAGAGCTTTAGCTTCTCTGAACTGGAATTCGCCTGATCAAATCGAAATCATATGTCAAAATCACTAATTTCAACAACCCAAGAGAAATTACAGGGAAACTGAGTGGAGATGATGATGATGATGATGATATGATATCTGGCAAGGCCATTATAAATTAAATAGAGAAAGATTCAAAATTTACCATGTTTAAGAAGGATTTTCTCTTCGTAGATACTTCAGTAAGAGTAGAGAGCTTCAGCTTCCGATTACAAAGAAGAAGAAGAAGTGGCGAATTTGAAGACGACACTTTAAAGTGAAGGAGAATATTTGTTTGACTTTTTGAGTTGACTAATTGTTTTTATGCATTAGTGATGCTAATTTGATCTTATTGCGAGACTACTCAAATATTTTGTTCTTTTTTTAACCTTATTAATTCATTTTACTAATAAGATCAACAAAATCCGATCCATAGCAAAATTACTTCTATTAGAACTGACAAGATTTGAACTTTTACCTGGTGCCAAGTTAGATCAGGACAAACCAACTGAGTCATCTGCTTCTTGGCCAAATATTTCTTGGCCAAATATTATAGTCTTTCAAATGGAAAAAAAGAACATTGTTTTTATACATGAATATAGATTTTAAAAAGTCATGTAATCCCGAATTATTATGGTTTTTATACATTTGTTAAAAGAGTCGTGTACAGTTGATATGTTCTGAGATTCGAGAAGGTTAAGTTATGTATTTTGGATCTTATCGATTATATTTTTTTCCAAATTTTGGGACTTTTATTGTGTAATACAAGTAGAGGAACTAAGAAGTAAGCTCGTTTATATGATATTGTGTAATACAAGTAGAGGAACTAAGAAGTAAGCTCGTATATATGAGTACATGGTATTATTATCATGTTTGTTTTCTATGAAGCTTCTACTGAGCTGAGGAAACCTTATGGTTCACAGAATCTGATAGTGGAAGGAGCATCTGGTTGCTTTTCTGAGATTGCATTTTGAAACACAGACACTTCCTTGTATGACGCGTAACACTTTGCAAGTGTTGGATATGGTTCATATACAATTGAATAACATGTTACTACAATAAGTCTAACTTTGTACTTGAGTCTGAGACAAAGTAATACATGTTACCATATCTGAAACAATGTAGGATACTTGATGAGTTTAGAGAAGCAAAAGAATCCATAGTCATTTGGAATCTGTTAATTGTATTAGGGAATAACATCACGCATCGGAAGTTGGAAAGGATACTCTCTAATATATATAAGATATGTGTCTCTCCACTCATTGCCAGAAGATTTTGAGTTGGAAGCCCATATTCTAATATGGTATCAGAGCCCACGATCCACATTGTCCAACCTGATCTGACCCAAAATTGGTCCAATTATCGACAACTCAGCCCCAAAATTAGTGTCATCGATCTATCCCCGAACATACGAGATTAATGGTAAAAAAACCATTATCTCGAGGGGGCGTATTGGAGAATAACATCCCACATCTGAAGTTGGAAGGGATACTCTCTAATATATATAAGATATGTGCCTCTCCACTCATTGCCATCTGGTTTTTAGTTGGAAGTCCATATTACTAGGGAATAACATCCCACATCGAAAGTTGGAAGGGATACTCTCTAATATATATAAGATATGTGCATCTCCGTTCATTGCCAATTGATTTTGAGTTGGAAACCCATATTCTATAAATTGTTGCGTGAATCTGAGGTGCTAAAAACAGATCAGCCTCCAAAAAAATGCTATATGGCTTTAACATTAAAGTCACAAAATAATCATTGCAGTGTTTAACAGATCTTGGATGAGGATGGATTTAGAGCAGTACCAGGTAAATTTCATCACCAGTTGAATGTTTCCCTGCACAACTTACCAATAATTTCTCGTTTATGGAAGTCACGAGGTAACAAAGGTGGTTCATGATACTTCTCATCCAGATACTGTCAACGAAAAACCACAAAACCGAAGATCAATGAAATATACCTTTCAATCCAACTTCAATGGATGTGTTACTTACCAATATAATTGCGAAAGAATCATTAATCACAACATCTCCATCAATAAGCACTGGTACAATACCCATTGGATTGATCTTCTTGAAATCTTAAGGATCAAAACCTTAAGACTTTTAGTATAAGAAACCAATTATCATATGACTCATAATCATCTTATCCACTTAACAATCTCATCCTCAAGTTTACTATAACATTTGATCCAAATCAAAAGCAAGTAATACTACGCACCTCGATTGAAGTTATTTCCTTTGAGCAAGTTCACTGGTATATACTCATATTCAAGACCTAAACATAATTGAACTTCCTCTTCTCTCTTGTGTTTATGGACGGGTCTAGAAGATATGATCCACAATCTCCATTAAAAAAAAACACAAAATTGTTTTAAATTTTTATTTTATCAAACCATGTTGTAGAATTATGAGGTATATTGCATGTGGTAAGTCTACTAGCTAGAGGCATGCGCATTTGTTGTACATCAATGAATTAAGTCCTACTATTTATATTATGTGGGAATTTGGCCAGCCAGTTATGGCCTAATGTAAAAAAAATTATGAAGTATATCTTTTTAAATATTTTAATGAGCTTTTTTTTGTCAAATTTAGTCAATTACGAATAAATGAGTTCCACACAAGGGATACACCATTCACAAACACAGAATTTCTAACTAAAACTCTGACGCATCGGCCTAAAAAATTAGCTTTATCATTCAAAATATTTTAATGAGCTTTAAGTTGGACAAAATCATAAACTTTTTAATTGCAAAGACTTTTTAAGATATCCACTTTAATTTCAAACTATCCATAGTAAATGTTAGTGCTACAATGATAAATTTAATTAAATGTCATTGATTTTTTGCTGATTATTGTAAAAAGAAAATCTGCAAAATTGAAAATTATAATCAATAGTGAAAGATATTACAAGACCAAAAGCACTATAAATATAGCTTCTTTTCGAAATATATTTTAATAGGTTTCATAAATTATATTATCATGGGTGTGACAAAAGCTTTGGTTATTTATCTTTTGGTAACAATCTTTTCAGTTTTTGCATCTCACCATAACCTTATGGTTTCAGGTATGCTAAAATTTTTGATTTAGTATGTATATATTTTATACAATTGATTATCGATAAATATATAAGTAGGTTCATTGTGTAGGTATAAAGAGTGAAAAAATTACATTCGAGTACTGCAATAGATTGTGTTCCCACTCATATGGATGGAAGAAATGTTTTAGAGACTGTCGATTAGCTGGTTTTGGAAGAGGTGGTGATTGTATTCGTCATAGTCTTACAGATGCTTTGAAATGTTGTTGTCAACACTAATGTCATTATAATCCTTTCTTAATGATGGATGATTTGCATGTTTTTAGAGGAAATTTAATAAAGATGTCATAAAGTTATAAAAACAATATACTTGTATATAGTTGTCATTCTAGATTTTTATTCATGTTTTTTTTGTCAATATTGGACCACAACTAGCTAGCTTATTAGCCAACTTTTTTTATAATGTAGGCAGTAGGATTCGATATCTCGATGTGCAAGTGCGCCGGTCACTTGCTGACTTTTATTCTTGTTTCAGATTAGTTATCATTCTAGATTTTTACTTGTTTTTTTTGTCAATACTAGGCCACAACTGACTGATTTATTAGTCAAGTTCATATATAATGTAGGCAGTGATATTCGATATCTGGATATACAAGTGCGTCTGCCACTTGCTGATTTTATTCTTGTTTCAAATTGGTTCTTATTTTCATTTTTCAATGTAATTTTTGTATAAAATTTTCAAATAAAACTTTGCTGTAAATTCCACATAGTACTAATAGATAATGTAACTAAGACTGTAATTTAATGATGTTTTGTGGTTAATATGGTCAATCTATAAAAAAATTTAATCTATGTAAAACAACCTAGAACGACAATTAAAATGAAACGGAAGAAAATTAAAATGAAACGGAGGAAGTATACCTTTTGGAATTGAGAAATTTGGATCTAATTGTGGGAAAAATTTACAAGTACAGTTTGAGACAAATGCCTCTTCTGAAAATGTTAAAGATATTTTTGCAAGTAGAGGAACTAAGAAGTAAGCTCATTTATATGATACATACATATATGATTACATGGTCTTTATTTCCATTCTATGAGGCTTTTATTGAGCTGAAGAAAGCTCATGGTTCACAGAATCAACTAATAGAAGGAGCATCTGGCTGCTTCTTTGGGACTGCATTCCGAAATGCAGACAGTTTCCTTGTATGACGCGTAACACTTTGCAAGAGTTGGATATGGTTCCTATACAATAGAATAACTTGTTATTACAATAAGTCTAACTTTGTACTTGAGTTAGAGTAGATCGAAAGAGATTCATAAGTAACCATGATCAATAGGGTTGTTGTTCACAGATTCTCAAGTAAGAGTAGAGAAACCTTCAGCTACTGCTTACAACTACTTTATCTTTGTATGGAAAAAAGAAAAAATTATGAATTGAGAGAATGCAATTGTTTATTACAACGCATCAAAGTTGTTAAGATACAATAATACGAGGATAATTTTTTTTTTTGTCAACGGCAATATCAATATGGGCCACAGAAGTCAGTCCATTAGCCAAATTTTTACATAAATTTTGTAGGTGACGAGACTTAATCCCTGGTTGTGCATGTGCGCCTACCTTTAGTGGATTTACCACCAACCACTAGATTAAAAACCACTTGCTATTTATTTGTTTTTTTTGAGTTCTGTTTTTCACTTTTGAGTTCAAAGTGGGGGTTTTTATGTATTGTATAATACAAACTAGTTGAGTACATACTCTCAAAATAATGGATTTCATAATATTTGTGTTAAAATAAATAATTGTATAATGTTTTTTTTGTTAACTTATATAATGCTAATATATATATATATATATATATATATATATATTTCTACTAGCTTAGCTAAAGCACCCAATACAAAACTAATTAAAATCAAAATAATATATAGTTGTACTAATTATATAATGCTAATATAATATATATATATATATATGTACTAGCTTAGCTAAAGCACCCAACACAAAACTAACTAAAATTGAAATAAACATAAAAAGAAAAAAAATACGAAAAACAATTAATATGAAAATAGTCTTAGCTTAAACATTATAGTTCGAAAATCAAACCAATACCATCTCCTCAATACCTTGAGGTTCTTATTACAAACCAAATCCAAAATACCAAATTATCCAATTTTAGTCCCATAAATAAAACTTAAAAGGATCAGAATAAGATAAACTTGAAGAAGGTAAACTTTTTCAATCCTCAAGCAGAATAACTTGGACTCGGCCTGGAGTGTCGTCCTTCAACTTCTTCACAACATCATGTACCCAACTCTTTTGAAATCCTTTCAAAGAATTTGGCATGTGAAGTTCAATTTTCTCCAATGCATCTCCATGTTGCGGCTGAGCCAAATACCATACCATATAGAACTCATTCCAACTACCATAAAAGTATTTGACCACCAGAGTCTTGAGTGTCCTTCTCAAACACCTATATGAAGTGTTTAGTAGCCATAATAGGTCTTCGTTGTTGTCATAATGTAAATCCACCTGCATAAACATCAACACAAGTAGCCATAATAAGTCCCCGATGTATTAGGAAGATATCATTGAACCTACACCTACCATTAGATTATTATTGGCTCATTAATGATAAATTATGAGTTTCCAACTCAAAACCATTTGGCAATGAGTGAATTGACCCTTAGCTTATATATATTAGGTTAGAATGACTTCAACTTCTGATGTGGGATATCAATAACATTCTAACACGCCCCTCGAGATGATAGGTGGTATAACCGAACATCTCGAAAGACCACAACATACGCATCAACATGATACATGCATGTTGGGCTAAACTCACAACAAATTTTTAGTAGTGTGTCTGATGGGCAGAATTTTGGCCTCTAATACCATGATAAATTATAGGCTTCCAATTCAAAACCAATTGACAATGAGTGGATTGACCCCTAGCTTGTATATATTAGGTAAGAATGACCTCAACTTCTGATGTGCGATATCAATAACATTCTAGCAATAAGTGGATTGGTCCCTACCTTATATATATTAGGTTAGAATGACTCAAACTTCCGATATGGGATATCAATAATATTCTACCAACTAACATAAGCTTGATTAGTAATAATAAAATATGCATGTTACTACTAATTTGTACCAAAAAAAACCTTCCATTACAATATAAGTACCATACCTGAAAAGGGCTTGGACTTAGGTTATTGAAAGTGAGTGTCTCCAAGTTTGGACAACTACGGAGAAGGAGCCTAATTCCCACAAACTCATACAGATTCAGATTGGTGTTCAACACTAAATGTGTTGTCTCCAAATCACCAAGCATATCATCCGGCTGGTCAGATTCTTGAATCATCTTCCATAAGAAAAACAAAACACACATGGTCTCAAATATATTGTCATAATAAAAACATCAATGTAAACATTGTGTTCAAATTGTTAAAGATATATACCTTAAGGAGAAATGAGCAGACTGTTAAGTTCTTAGCAGAACGAAGTTTCTTAAGGAGTTTAGAGAGAACTCGTCCGGTCGTTATGGTTGAATAGAGTGAGTCTTCATTTACATCCTCTTCAGAAAAGTCCACACATACTTCTTTCACATTCTTCACAGTATTTTTGAATTGAAAGTGGACAACTTTGCCTGTGTACTTGAAGATCTCTAAGTTAGGTGAATCAATGCGACATGCAACGGTGAATTCGCAATGTTCGATGACCAGTTCTCTAAAGCTCCCATTTAAGATCAACTCATCAAGCACCATGCAAGATTTCAAAGTAAGACTCTCAAGTGAAGGAAACTTTGATAGCAAGGAACCGATCTTTTTGAACTCGAACCAACCGATAGATAGCTTTCTTAGCAATGCTAGGGTTTCAAACTTTGAAGGATCAAACTTGCACGCGTACATCTTCAATGTCTCAAGGGTTTGTAGACTGTAAATGATTTCAGGCAATTCAACAACAAAATCATTAAGCATAACAAAATCCCACCAAAAGATCCCTCCCCAAGTATGGTCTGAGAAATCAAGAGTCAAGTTCTTCACTTCTTTAGAGGCTGCAAATCTGATTATGAACTCAACATCTTCCTTGAAGAGTAATGGCTCAGAGAAACAAATCTCGAAACTGTCAAAGACTGGACTAGTAAGTTTATCGACCCATCGATGCATATACTGAGCAAACGAGACCCTTTTCGCGCTACTGGTGAAGACATTGTCGTCCACATACTCACATTCCTTGAAAGAAATGTTCTTTGTGTCATAACAAAGGTTCCTCCAAGACTTTGAAACCTTACTTGTTCGTATATTGTCCTTAAAAGACAATAAGGAACAGATTAAAAGGAGAACTTCTTTTGGTAAATTCGATATCCTATCTGTTTGGTTGCTTGAATGACTGCTCTTAGAATTCTTCATTTTTAGGAAACAAAGATAGGCTACGAAAAGTGAAGTCCTGCAATGGATAAAAATATAAGTTTGTCAATGAAATAATATCTTTCTTTTACAATCTCTAATTACACAATTGAATTATTGCACAACATAAGCAAAAAAAGGTGGTCGAAACATCTTAATTTGACTCAAATTATCTTAATCTTAATTAACAGTGGGGATTATAATTTTTTCTTATGTTTTATATAATTATTTCAACTATAGTTTAGTTTTTCCATTTTTTCATTGTATTTTTGTATATTTGCATCAACTTTTTCAACCGAAAATACACGACTGATTTGATGAATAATGTCGATCTAAAAAAATTTAAAAGTTCAGATTCTAAACTGAATTTCAAATTTAGAAATATATTATTACATTTTAGGTCTTTGTGAAATATTAAATGTTATCGTTATCATTTTCGTAGAATGAAGAGTAGTTTTTTTGTCAAATTTGAATCACTGATTAATAAACTAGGGCGGAATCATGTTTACAGTCTTGAGTCAAACCTCTAACACTACATGCTAGAGAGTCGTTTTGAAGTTTAAAGAACGAAAAAGTAAATTAACCGAAAACAAAGAGAAATCTTTCCAATTATATTCTTTTTTGGGGAAGAAAAGTTTCACCAGATCGTTTCCCTTTGAGTAACTAACCCTTTTGTTTTTGTAAAAAAAAATTGTATACGTTAAGTTCGTCGAAAAAACTTTCTTCTTTTGTTAGGAGAGATCTTTCTATCTATCTCCTTTTATTGGAGAAGATTTTCACCAAATCGTTTTTCTTTGAGGAGACTAACCCTTTTGCTTTCATCGATAAAATTGTGTATAAATTGAGTTCGCTCAATGTCTATATTTGTATACACTGATTCGTTGAAAATAATTTCTCCATTTCCACTAGATCACTTTGCCTTTGAGGAGACCAACCTTTTGCTTTCATCGAATTTTTTTTGTATACATTGAGTTTGCCGAATAAACATCCTCCTTCTGCAAGGAGAGATTTTTCCATTTACCTCTTTTTTTGGGAAGAAAATTTTCACGAGATCATTTCCCCTTTGAGGAACTGATCCTTTTGTTTTCGGAGAAAAAATTTGTATACATAAAAATTTGTCGAAAAAATTTCCTTCTTTTGTAAAGAGAGATCTTTCCATCTATCTACGTTTTTCTTTTGAGAAGACTAACCATTTTTGCTTTCGTCGACAAAATTGTGTATACATTGAGTTCGGCGAACTTAATGTATACACTGAGTTCGTCAAAAAATTTCTCCATTTCCATCAGATCGTTTCCCTTTTGAGAAAACCAACCCTTTGCTTTCGTCAAATATTTTTTGTATACATTGAGTTCGCCAAATAAACTTCTTCCTTTTGTATCGAGAGATCATTCCATTTATCTCTTTTTTTGGGGAAGAGAATTTTAACCGGATCGTTTTTCTTTTGAAGAACCGACCCTTTTGTTTTCGTCGAAAAAGATTGCATACATTAAGTTCGTTGAAAAAACTTCCTTCTTTTGTAAGGAGAGATCTTTCCATCAATCTCCTTTTTGGAGAAAACAATTTCCACCAGATCGTTTTTCCTTTGAGGAGACTAACCATTTTGTTTTCATCGACAAAATTGTGTATACATTGAGTTCGTAGGAAAAAATTTTCTCCACTTCCACCAAATCGTTTCCCCTTTTAGGAGACCAACCCTTTGCTTTTGTCAACTTTTTTTTGTATATATTGAGTTCGCCGAATAAACTTCTTCTTTTTGTAAGAATGGATCTTTTCATTTATCTCCTTTTTTGGGGGAAGGAAATTTTCACCAGATCGTTTCTCCTTTGAGGAACCAACCCTTCAATCGAGAAAATTTGTATACACTAAGTTCATCGAAAAAACTTTCTTCTTTTGTAAGAAGAGATCTTTCCATCTAAGAGAAGAAAATTTCCACCATATTGTTTTTCTTTTTAGCAGACTAACCCTTTTGTCGTGTCGATAAAATTTTGTATACATTGAGTTCGCCGAACTCAAAGTCTATATTTGTATATATTGAGTTCGTCAAAAATAATTTCTATATTTCCACCAGATGTTTCCTTTTTGAGGAAACCAACCCTTTGCGTTGGTCGAATTTTTTTCCTATACATTGAGTTCGCCAAATAAACTTCCTCCTTTTGTAAGGAAAGATCATTCCATTTATCTTATTTTTTGGGGAAGAAAATTTTCACCAGATCATTTTCTCTTTGAGGAATCAACCCCTTTGTTTTTGTCGAAAAAAATTTGTATACATTAAGTTCATCAAAAAAACTTCCTTTTTTGGAAGGAGTGATCTTTCCATCTATCCCTTTTTGGAGAAAACAATTTCCACCAGATCGTTTTTCCTTTGAGGAGACTAACCATTTTGCTTTCGTCGACAAAATTATGTATACATTGAGTTCGTTGGTAACAATTTCTTCACTTCCACCAGATTATTTTCCCTTTGAGAACACCAACCCTTTTACTTTTGTCGATTTTTTTTTGTATACATTGAGTTCGCCGAACAAACCTTTTTTGTGTAAGGAGTGATCTTTCCATTTATCTCTTTTTTTGGGTAAGAAAATTCTCACCAGATCGTTTCTCCTTTGAGGAACTGACCCTTTCCGTCGAGAAAAATTTGTATACATTAAGTTTGTCGACAAAAATTTTTTCTTTTGTAAGGAGAGATCTTTCCAGCTAAAAGAAGAAATTTTCCACCAGATCATTTGTCCTTTAAGGAGACTGCCTCTTTTGTCGCGTCAACAAAATTTTGTATATATTGAGTTCGCCAAACTCAATTTCTATATTTGTATACATTGACTTCGTCGGAAATAATTTCTCCATTTCCACCAGATTGTTTCACCTTTGAGGAGACAAACTCTTTTGCTTTCGTCAAATTCTTTTGTATACATTGAGTTCGCCGAAAAAACTTCCTCCTCTGTAAAGAGATATCTTTAGATTTATTAGATTTATTTCATCTTTTGTGGAACAAAATATTCACCGGTGTTTCCCTTTTGAGGAACCAATCCTTTTGCTTTCGTCGAATTTTTTTTGTACACATTAAGTTTGTTGAAAGAAACATTCTTCTTTTATAAGGAGAGATATTTCCATCTATCTCCTCTTTTCTGAGAAGAAAATTTCCACCACATTGTTTCTCCTCTGAAGAGACTGATGCTTTTGCTTTCGTCAAAAAAAAATTGTACACATAGAATTCGCCGAATAAACTTCTTCTTTTTGTAAGGAGAGATCTATCCATTCTATCTTCTTTTGGGGGGAAGAAAATTCCCACTAGATCGTTTTTCTTTTGGGGAGACCGACCCTTTTGCTTACTTCGGTAAACATTTGTATACATTGAGTTCATCAAAAACATTTCACGGGAAAATGGAATCCGAGACAAAGTCCAAATTTACATAGTTGATATCGTGGTGGCCGCGTGATATAAGCTTCAACTTATTTTATGGTTTTTGTGTATTGCTTTCCGAAGCCATGATATGGACTTGGATTTAAGTAGTAAAATTTTCACCAGATCGTTTCTCTTTGAGGAGATCAACCCTTTTCTTTTCCATTTTAGGAAGTGAAGCCATGAAAGCTCAGTCTTGAAGACATTGGTGAGCAACTCGAGCTAATTTCGACAAATCCATGATCCTGATTTCTTTGGATGCTAGTTTCTCTTATGAGGCTGCCCAAAAATCACTTCTGAACGCAATGAAGTCTCCACCATGTACATTGCAAGCTTTCTTATGGATTTCGTGCTAATGTTTAGCGGTTTTCATCGATTTTATTGTATTTCAAGTACCTATTTGTATTACTTTGCCTGTTTGAGGCTTTAAATAAAATACAACCGGTTTGACAAAGAAAAATAGCCTAATCAATTTTGAAATTCTATGACTAATAAAATGCCAATGGAAGATTTAAAGTAGGGATGATTCTGAAAACTTGTCGAAGAGCCCATGTTAAATCTTTCAAGAACATGAGCAGATTTCCAAAGAGAAAATTAAAAAAGAAATATGAAAATTAGAGTCTCCTAGCGCCTGCAGACAAAAAGTCATGCAGACATTAGAGAAGAGGACGGAAAAATCCTTCTCGGACAGGGAAACATTCTGCCCGAGAAAAGGGACACTAGGATTTTTTTTTCTTCAAAATTGTGTATACATTGAATTCGTTTATATTTGTATATATTATATTCGTTGAAAGTAATTTTTCCATTTCTACCGGATCGTTTTTCCTTTGAGAAGACAAGCATCCTCATTCGGGCTATCATTCTTCTTCCCTTTTCACGTTTTTATTCAACTTATGACTTTTGGTTTGCGATATTTGTTAAAGCTATTTTGTCTAAAACACAAAGTCTGAGATCGAAGACTCAATATTGTTGTACATATTGTGTATATTTGAGTATTACCTTAAGTTTATAGCATTTATTTTAAATCCATATTTGTTCATATTGGAACTAATTAAGTAGTAAATACATAAATGTTTATATATATATATAACCTATGTGTTTCCTTCCCAATAGTCATTGTCACAAAAATTTCACCTATTTTTTTTTTGTTTTTTTATCAAAATACTTTTAATATGTTTTCTCTTTTACTTGCTAAATTCACTTTACTCAATTTCTTCAACGATCACACACAAATCGTTCAAGAGAATAAAATTTTATTAATCAGTTATATATATATATATACATGTCTAATATATATATATATAAAGATTATTATATGTCTAATAACCATTCATCATTTTGTTATCTATGAAGAGATGTGCATATGTAGAAAGATATTCACTAAGATCTACAACTACTTATAATATTTAAGTAAATTTTTTAAAATTTTTTGTTAATAACTAAATCGACAAGATCCAATCTAGAATCTAACATCTAAGCCGTAACAATATCACATGAAGCAACACAACTCTTTAAAACCGATTTTTTTTAAGAAAAAAATTGATAGATAGAATGTTAGATTAGTTTTGGCTACAACTATTAACATGGAGGAAGAAAAAAAAAAATGAGTATAGAAAAAAAATATATACAAACAAGTAAAGTACCTGGATATGTGTTCACTATTGTTTCTGCTTCACTGTGAATTCAGAATTGTTGTTCTGTAAGAATTTTGTAAGGTTATAACAAAAAAAATGTATGTTAGTATTATTCGTTAAATGATAATTGAATTTTTAGATTCAATAAACAAACAACAAATTCTTCAAACACAACCAATTTACCTGAAACTTTGTTCAAGTGACACTTCTGGTTTGCAAGAACACAAGTCTCTGAAAGTATTGTTGGTTGGTGTGAAATTGTTATTAAACCTCTCTGATTTGTTAATGATAATAGAATCTAGGTCCAATGAATGATAAATTTCTGTAATATTGATATGTTACTTTTATTTTTTATCATTTAATGTTAGAGTCAACATTATATGAAAAAAAGACAAAAGAAGTAATAAAATCTATAATATTGCTTTGTATTAATTTTGGCTAGATTTTTCATGGATTTATTTGCTTTTTGGTTGTGATTCTTGTCCATTGAAGTCAAAAATGAGGTTTATGAGATTTATGAGTTCTTATGGCAAAAAATCATATATTTTTTTTCTTAATTAGATATTATACAAAATATTATACCTAACCTAGATCAAATACCAAAAAAATAATGGAGGGTAAGAAATGTTTGTTTACCTTTTTTATCAATAAATTATGATTATTAGATGAATTATAAATTGGATATTTTATGAATATCAAAAACAAATTTTGTATCTTTCTTATTAATTTGTTTTCAAAGAATTCTGACCACTAACTACATTTTGAAATATCTACTTCGAACTTGTAGGTTTTTACTTTTCTCTCTAGTGGTAAACTTTAAAAATTTTGTTGTTTATATAATTTAATATTATACTACAATCTAAATATTACAAAAATAAATAATAAAATTGAATGAAAATTATTTTGTGAAGGCTATAGTCTACAAATTTTGATAAAAAAATTAATTACTAAATCCAACAATGTAAAATCTAAATTTTTTAAAAAAAATTCATAAAGTGGAGTGAAAATTAATTTTTAAGAAGGTATATAGTCCACATATTTTGATTACAAAAAACAGATTTTTAAAACACAAAACCTTAAAATCTATAAACTACAAAAAACTAACAAAAATGAGTAACAATGAATTTCTAAGGGTATAGTCCATTTATTTTATCAAATATAAGTTTTTTTGTCAACGTTAATATTGGGCCATAATGGCCGGTCCATTAGCCAAATACATCACGAATATATACATAATTCTTGTATTGCTTTCGTCTTTCTTATTGCTGATATATTCGTGAATTCATAGTTTAATGAAATCAGCTTGTTTGACCAAAAAAATAACATGTCTTAAAATTTTTTAAATAGCTCTTATCGTATTCACGAAAAAGGAAAAAAAAATCATATCACATTTTTAAAACGGAAACAAACATTTCCAAAATGAAACTCTGTTTCCATCACTTTTATAAATCGGAAATTTTAGAAATTATGTTTCCATTGCGTTTCATCCACGTTTCTCAAAAATTTCAAATTTTAAAATATTTATAAAAAGAAATCGAATTTTAAATAGAGTTTCCATCATTTGAAACATTTCCAGTTATGTTTTGATTGTGTTTCCACCACGTTACCGAGAAATGCAATTATTTAAGCTCTGTTTCCATCACTTTTACAAATCAGGAATTTTAAAAATTATGTTTTCATTGCGTTTCATCCACGTTTCTCAAAAATTTCAAATTTTAAAATATTTATAAAACGAAATCGAATTTTAAATAGAGTTTCTATCATTTGAAACATTTCCAGTTATGTTTTGATTGCGTTTCCACCACGTTGCCGAGAAATGAAAATATTTAAGCTCTGTTTCCATCATTTTTACAAATCGGGAATTTTATAATTCATGTTTTCATTGCGTATCATCCACGTTTCTGAAAATTTCAAATTTTGAAATATTTATAAAACGAAATTGAATTTTAAATAGAGTTTCTATCATTTGAAACATTTTCAGTTATGTTATGTTTCGATTGCGTTTCCACCACGTTACCGAGAAATTCAAATATTTAAGTTTTTACGAAATAAAATCGAACTTTGAATAGAGTTTCCAGCTAATAAATAACAAATCCAAAAGTATGTAAAATGGTTATAAAAACTAAAAATTACATAGAACATTCTCACAATTGGAAGAATCAAAGCGGGCTTTTCAAAAGCGTTTTAGCGCCGTTTTTGGCCGCGCTACGATTAACGCTTGCCTCTCGATTCCTTTTACTTATCTCTCTCTCTCTCACTCTCTCTTCCTCTCAATCAAATCAAACTTCTCAAACCCTTGATTCTTCAATCTCTCTCTCTTTGACTTCATTTCGATTCTAATCGTAAGTTTTCTGTGCCGATTCTTTGAACTTTGTGTTGATTTCGAACAATAGTGTTTGTTAAATGTTTAAAACCCTAGATTCAGTAAGATTCAACGGGGTTTTGTTTGTTTTCGTCAATATTATCGATGAGATGTTGAGTAAACTCATTGTTAGGGGTTTTGATTAGATAGATACATGCAAAAACTGTGTTTCGATTTTGATCTTGATGTTTTTGTGGTTTTGTTTAGCCGGGAGATTTTCAGGGTTTTTAATCGTTGGTGTCGATGTAGTTGATGTGAGTTTTGATTGATTCATGCAGATTTTATACTCAATTGCATCGTAATGATTTTGTGGGCAATTTTGGTTTAGGTTTTGGAAAATGGAGGAAAATGGAAAAATGGGAAGAAAGACTAAAGCTGGGAAGCAAAAGAAGAGAGCTCTTCCAGAGAGCAAAGAGTCAGATGATGTCTCCAACACGAGGAGACCAAAGCGAGCTGCTGCATGTACAAATTTCAAAGAGAAATCTATTAGAATCTCGGAGAAATCTGCTACTGTTGAAGTGAAGCAACAACAGCTTGTGGAGGATGAGATTGTTGCTATACGTTTAACTTCTCCGCAGAGCGATGATGCAGTTCCTCCAACAAGGAGGCTAACCGATTTTATTCTACATGATTCAGAGGGAGAATCACAGCCTGTGCAGATGTTGGAAATTAAAGACATATTCATTTCTGGTGTTATCTTACCATCAGATGCATATTCTTACAAGGAGAAAGAAACTGGTGTGAGGTGTGAGTCCTTTGGAAGGGCGGAGAACTGGAGTATCTCTGGTTATGAAGATGGCTCTCCAGTGGTATGGATCTCAACCGAGCTGGCGATTTATGAATGTGTTAAACCAGCTACCATCTATAAGAAGATGTATGATTATTTCTATGAGAAGGCGTCTGCTTCAGTCGCTGTGTACAAGAAACTATCCAAGTCTTCAGGTGGGGATCCTGACACAAGT
>OVBA01001229.1:0-47219 GCA_900406435.1 Lepidium aucheri
AAAGCTCTACCAAAGATCAACCAAGCTCTAATAAAGATCAACCAAGCTCTAATCAAGATCAACCAAGATCTACCAAAGCTCAACCAAGCTCTACCAAAGATCAACCAAGCTATACCAAAGATCAACAAAGCTCTTCCAAAGATCTACCAAGCTCTGTCAAAGATCAACCAAGCTCTACTAAAGATCTACCAAGCTCTATCAAAGATCTACCAAGCTCTATCAAAGATCAACTGAGCTCTAACAAAGATCAACCAAGCTCTACCAAAGCTCAACCAAGCTGTACCAAAGATCAACCAAGCTCTACCAAGTTCTATCAAAGATCAACCAAGTTCTACCAAATATAAACCAAGCTCTACTATTCAGTTATAGATGAAGAATACTTATAAATCTACCAAACTCTACCACACTTTAAAATAAGTCTGAATTTCATGTGGATAAAAGAGACGGCCTATTTGCATAAAAAGGGAAATCACATTCATAAGTAAGATCAACCAAGCCAAGCTCTACCATAGATAAATCAAGCTATACCAAAGATAAACCAAGCTTTACCAAAGATCATCCAAGCTCTACCAAAGATCAGCCAAGTTCTACCAAAGATAATCCAAGCTCTACCATAGATAAACCAAGCTCTAGTAAAAAGATCAAACAACCTCTACCAAACATCAACCAGCTCTAACAAATATAAACTAAGCTCTACCATAGATAAACAAAGCTCTACCAAAGATCAACCAAGCTCTAACAAAGATCAACCAAGCTCTACCAAAGCTCAACCAAGCTCAACCAAGCTCTACCAAAGATCAACCAAGCTCTACCAAAGATCAACCAAGCTCTACCAAGCTCTATCAAAGATCAACCAAGCTCTACGAAATATAAACCAAGCTCTACCAGTCAGTTGTAGATGAAGAATACCTATATATCTACCAAACTCTAGCACACTATAAACTTGCTCTACCAAAGTCTACTACACTATAAAATATAAAGACCAAACTCTAGCACACTATAAACTAACTCCACCACACAATAAACTAACTCTACCAAACTCCATGAAACTATAAACTACATTTACCAAACTCTACCATAGTCTACCACACTATAAACTAACTCTACCAAACTCCATCAAATTATAAAATACATTTACCAAGCTCTACCACACTATAAATTAACTCTAACAAACTCTACCGTACTATAAACAAAACCTAAAAAATTAACCAAAATCTACCAAATGACAAACTAACAATCGAGACTAAACCCATAAAATTTAAACCCTCAAACTTAGAATACGACATTTACCTTTACCAAATATTGACTTGAATCTCTAGATCTGTAATTTTTAGGGTTAGAAATCTCTCAAACCCTAAGAAAAACAAAATCAAAAACAATATGTTGAAAACCCATTTCGATTCGGTCAAAACTATACGATTTGGAGATCAAAATCACAAACACATACAGTGTATCACCTTCTATTTGAAGTTTGAAATTGTGGAAATAGAGAAAGANAAGAAGAGAAGAAGAAGAAAAATAAGAAGTGGAGGACGACGAAGACGTACGTGAAGTTTAGGTTTTTTTTTAATGACATTTTTGTAAATAAGTGGACAAGTTAATTTTTTTGTGACTTTTCCCACACCTTTTTTTTGTCCAACTTTTTGGAGACTATTTGAGTCATTTAGGTATAATTGTAGACTATTTGAGTAATTACTTCTATTTTTTTATCTCACTCTTGTAATTTTGAATCAATTTTGAATCGATAAAGTTTGATTCATAACTAAAACTCATATCCTAAAATTCTATTTTTTTATGTCTCTTGTATCGGAGAAAAATTTAACCAAGGTGCCTAAAAATTTGTAAAATAGTCGCTATACTTAACCACTTTTCCTCGCTGATTCCATTTGATTTAGATGCAAAAATTTTATAGTTAATTTTTAACAAAAAAAAACTAAATAAAAATTCAATTAAATATAGCTACATTTTCCTCGTCAAACTAGTCATTTGATAAATAAAATAAAATAAAATCTAGACATTTGATAAATTAATAAATAAAAATCTTTTCAACAAAATTCCATCCATAACTTACTAAAACAAATATTTTGAACTTAAACAATATGTGTTTTTAAATTTGTATGATAATTAACCATGTTAGATGGTAGGTTTGGAATTGCTGAATTTCTCTAAAGTTAAGATAATTTGTTTGTGGTATTACCTTTTGTTAGGTTTAATATAAATAATTTTTATTCCATAAGTTTATATTAGTGAAATGTAATAAATTTAATTTGCTTTGTTTTTGCAATTTTCCTCAAGTCCATATAATATTGTATTTATTTTTGTTAGATATAATATTTTATATTGATAAATAATAGAATGCTATTATGAATCATATTATGGATGTCTACGATAAATCTGCTACTCATAGAAGTTCAATAGTAATTAGGGTTAACTCTAGTCTTAAAGTTCTATATATATGTAACAAATCACAACAAATGTCAGATTATAGTAATTTTTTGAAATAATTTTGTTGTACTTCCTGTTAATAAAATCATTAATTATTAAGTTACATGATATTGATAGTTAGCTTAGTATACTCATTGTCACCATCCAAAATTTGAAATTTATAGTAGATTGATAAACTATAGCTTAATGATTTTGTGGTTGAAATAAGAAGAAGAAGAAAAAAAAATAGTGTTAATTTCTCGTTAATGTACAAATAAAATTTTCTTACTTATATATATATATATATATATATTATTTTTTCTTAACTTTTTCAGATGTAGAGTATTCAAGAATCGAAGTCGATTTGCTTTAGAAAAAGCAGGCTATCACGAGACAAAAGATTTTCTTTCAAAATAAATTACTAAATAACTTAATAAAATTGTTCTATTTGGGACGGCGCATGCTATACTCTATCACGGAATATTTACATGATGTACTGCCGAACATGTACGAGCCCTAGAAAAATAAGAAAATCTTTGTCAATAAAGAAAAAAGTTTAGTTTTTTAAAAATCCCATTTTAAAGTTAATATGAGGATCACCGTAAAAAGTTTAATAGTTTATCAAAACACCTAAAAAAGAAAATTTTATGATTATAGACATTTTCATCGTCAACTTCTAATTTTTTCACTTGGTTTAGTGACCAATTTACTTGCAATGAATAATATTTTTATGAACAAGTGAGTCTTCAAAGTTGTTGAAGTTCTAGTAGTTTCGATATTGAATGTTTGATATATATAATTTGATAAGTTTTTTTAAAAAAAATTAGAAAAAAAAGACAACCGTAAACAAACAACTAAATTGTCGACTTAGTTTAGTGATTGATAATTTAATATGATTGGTTTTTTAGTGTTGATCTTATTAAAAAAAAATCTGGTTATCCGTAAATATTTTCAATTGCAAAAAAGTAAAAAAAGTGATAAACTTTGAACATCAGTTACAATTTTGGTCTAAACTTTTTCTAGTTAAAAATATTAATTTGATTGAACAAACAACATATGAAAAAAATTGGAGTCCCACTAAAACATCCAAAATTGCCAACAAGAAACTTCTTGGTACCACTTTTGTTCATTGTGAGATATAAATTTATTATCTTATGAACAATATATGAAACTAACTAATTTTCAAGTTGGATATGAGAATTGTAATTGCTGAAAACAATAAGAATCTTAGAGAAATTACATATCAAGAAGAATCTCGTCTATGAATCAAGATTTTCAGTTTTTATTACAAGCTCGTAATTCTCTCGTAACAATAATAAGTTTTATAAAACTGAAAGGAAAACTTGTATTCATTTAGAGCTTGTAGCCATATGCAAACTAAGCAATGGTTTTCAGCATAATACATTTATGTGGTTATGAAGCATCTACTTTTTTATGATTCACTCGAGCCAATGTATCTATTATTTGATTTTGTTATTCAAGATATGTGTGAAGAAATATAATTAAAGTGATACAAAAGAAGATGAGAAAAAAATAGTGTTATTCAGCTATCAAGATTTAAATGTTATTTAGTTGTCTATAATCTTATCAAAATCCATAGCTTCAAATAACAATTAAAATCAAACCACTAAAAATGAAATTTACCATTGCTTTTTAACATAATATTGCAAGTCAAAATACCAACGAATGAGTAATTTATTGATAAAAAGAACATTACAAATAAACATATAAGAAATAATGAATACTAGTTTCTAACTTTAGTACAAGAAAGCATGTGCAAACCATGTACCAAAATACTTTTCGTGAAATTAATCAAGTAAGAATTGTAATACAACACATACAAAATTCATTGATTTGGTTGCTTTGATTCAACTCATAAAAATATTATTATTTTAATATTTGACATATACTCTGTATAATTTTTTTATTAAAAATTCAATACTTAAATGTTATAGTAAAAAAAGAAACTTCAAATTTATACAACTCTATATTTATAGATATATTATGAAACGTTCTATTTAATCATTGATTCATCATCTTAGTACATTGCCTTTTCACCTTTACCAGCTATATGTCTAGTTGTTAATAAATAAAAAGATTCACTTGGAGAATTTGCATGATAAGCAAATAACACAATTTTTTTGTACTATTTATGAGGCTGCTTCCCCAATTTGGCATGTTATTCCAACAATTTCCTATGATAGTTTTTTTGTGTGTGTTAATTTCCTATGCTAGTTTGTATTGATTTAAAAGTAAATAATGGACATAACAGTTTTTTTTTACTAACACTTATTATATTAGTTTAATCTGAGAATTCAACGACAAAGTGGTTCTACATTTCATTATAAATACTTCACTATATAGATAATCCAAATACAACCTAAATATTGAAAAACAAACCAAGCATAGTAATCTCACGTTATGGAGTTGACAAATAAATTGTTTTATAAATGAATTGTAGAGAATCAATATATATATATATATAATTTCACAAAAAATAAAATTTTTATAATCTTAGAGCATGCACATTGAAGATTCATAAGAGGTTTTTGGTTTCAGTATCCTAGAAAAAAGGAAAAAAAAATGAAAAAATGAAGAACCGGGTTCAGGATTAAGGGGCTGCAAAAAGCGAGTTCGCCATGATTGGCCAAATTTTTTGTTTTTTTTAGAATTTTTTTTTTTAGGAACCCCAATGGAAATTCATTAATGTGCATGGTCTTAGTGTTAAATCAATTTCCTAATAACATACAATATAATATAGTACATTTATTTAAACTACTATACTTTTTATTATATAAGAGCTAACTATAATTATACTACTATATACTTAATAATTATGTATTTCTCATACATTTAGTTTTGAGTTTATTCGTAAATCTATAATAAGTTGTCATCATCGTGAGGAAGAGAGAAATGGCTCTTACAACTTCACAGAGACGTACCAAAA
Organism: Lepidium aucheri; assembly: GCA_900406435.1. NCBI lineage: Eukaryota > Viridiplantae > Streptophyta > Magnoliopsida > Brassicales > Brassicaceae > Lepidium > Lepidium aucheri. The sequence goes on from OVBA01001229.1 coordinate 5,372, forward strand.
GCAGCTCGATTTTACGAGAAAGGTCTTGATTTTTCTGTCAATGTCGTCCCTTTACGTTGGGCTGAACTCAATTCTGGTCCTCTTAAGCTAGCTCTTATGCAATCTCCCACGTATTTACTCAATGCCTATAACTTGTTCGATCATATGCTTAAATGAAACTTATTTCTCCTTAGAGGACTTTAAAATCATTTTTTAATGCAGTGATTATGTGATGAGTGAGAAGGGATACTCTTCGTTTCTATCATTTACTGTGACAGACATTAATACAACAATCTCAAAGCTTATGGAATTAGGAGTAGCTCTCGATATTAGAATATGGGCTTCCAACTCAAAACCAATTGACAATGAGTGGAGAGACTCATATCTTATATATACTAGAGAGAATTCTTTTAACTTCCGATGTAGGATGTTATTCCCTAATACTCGATGGTTCTATCAAATACGAAGTTCATGGCAAGGTACTAAGCAACCAAATTCTGCAAAATTCTTTCTTTAGTCTCATTGTTTTTGTTTCTTTTAATCTTTGTTTGATAACCAGGTTGCTTCTGTAAGATGTCTTGATGGTCATGTGCTTGGACTCTATGAGCCTGCTTATGTTATCAATTCATGAGATTCTTCAGGTTTATAAGGTTAAACAATGTTCAGAGTTTTACTTAAGGCTTACGGAATAAAATCTTTTATTATTAATCTCTCTTGCATCTTTTTGAATCATCCATAACTATGTGGATTGTGTTTTTTTTTCTTTGTTCTTAATAACTTTTATGAGTCTCATCTCATGTTTATATATCTAAGAGAATTTTGTCTATAATAATCCATTTGAGTTTTTTTTTTTTTTTTTTTTTTTTAAATTTGCCCAAAATTAGCGGNGCCGGCCTATTAGCCAAATTCTTGCATAATACAGACATTGGGACTCGATCCCTGGATATGCAAGTGCACCTACTATTAGTAGATTTATCATCTACTACTAGGCTAAAAACCCCTTACTAATCCATTTGAGTTTAAAATTGTAAAACATAGCTACTTCTTTTTTTCCTTTTAGAGAATACCCATTTTGGGCAAAAAAGACTATTTTGAAATGTGACATTTCATGCAGAGTTACTCTTAGTCTGGTAGTTAGGACAATCCAGCTAATAACTCAGGTATCGGAGTTCGATTCCAGGTATAGGTTAAACCATAGATCGAGTCTTGTCGATCCACTCCTTGAAAAAAAAAAGAAATGTGACATATCATATCGTAGACATTATACACTCAACGATGGACATTGTAATGTATGATAGTTTGCCTTCGGTGGACGGTACTCATAATAAATTAATAGGATAATAGCCGGATATGCAAACATTTTTGTCTACCACATACATTAATATCTTTTATGGACAAATATTTTTTCTAGACTAATTTGAAAATTTTTTTTTTTTTGTGAAAAATGATATTTCTTAAAAAATGAAAAGTATGTATTTTCTACAAGTAAAACTAAAAAAAAAAAGCTATTCTGTATGAATTTCTCTTATAATCAATTTGTTTTTTTTTTCTTTTTACTTATAAATGCAAACCCATATTTTAATGGAAAACAGAAAAAGGAGATTTCATAACAGTTTTTACTCTCTCCGTTTCATAATAAGTGTCATTCTACCATTTTTTACACAAATTAAGGAAACATATTAAAACTTTATTATACCCTTAAAAATTAATTGACTCTTGATATTTTATTTTTTCTTATTGGTTAGTAATGAGGTTAAAGTAGACCATTTATGTTAAAAGTTACCTCATAAATTTAAAACGACACTTATTTTAAAACGAAAAAACAATGACACTTATTATGAAACGGAGGCAGTAAAAGTTATCCAATGTTTTCACGTTGTAGCACATTGGAAACGTCAAAGAATAATGAGCCAAGTGTAATTATATACATACATATCGATGTGTATATAACGTTTCTGTATGTTTTTTTGTCTTATTGACCATACGAAACTGTCTATCTTCTAGTCCCTCTCCTCTGCCACTTTGCCAGTCGACTATAACTTGTATTATGGGTATGGGAAACCATTAAAAGCTTCATTTTTTCCTGAAAAAAGTAAAAACTTTTCGTCTTCGTTGCTTCAAAACCTCTCTGATTCATTTATATCTTTGGGTTCCATTCATAAAGCTCTGTTTAGTGATCACAAATGGTGGGTAATGGTCCTTTTCCATTTATAAAGCAGAGGATGACGCGTACGTATACTCTTACACACTCTCGTTTCTTCTTCTTCTTCTGCAACCTCTAGCTCTTGCTCTTGTTACTCAAAGAAATGTTGTAACTAAGAAGAAGAAGATTAATCTCTGTTTATGGAAGTTCAAAGTTTTAAAATGTGAAATATCTTCAAAAGATCACATGGGTTTTGCTTGATTTCTAGAGATGAACCCTAATCTGTGTGATTTTCTGAATTTTTTAGCTCTAACAATGTTTTCTGATTTTGAAACCCACACATGGGTTTGTGTTATGGTTTTAGGTTTCGTGCTAGTTGAGAACTTGACCTAAAAATTGCTTTTTTATTTTTTCTTTTGGGTTTGCTTTTAGTGCACTGTTTGATTCCTTTTCATTTCTGCTTCTAATTCTACTCGTGTGATTAATGATGAACAGCTTGGAATTTGAGGTCTCACAGTAGAAGCATTACCCAAGAAGAACTTGCCAAGCGTCCTGACCCATTCTTTCTACCGAATCTTCTTGATGGGTTTGGAGATAGTAGATTCGGATGGCTTGATGATGCTGTGATAAGACTTTGTCAGCTAAAACAGGAGTATTTGAACCCATTGGAAGAAATTCAAGCTGGAGAAGAGAAAAAACTAGCCAAGTCTTCTGCTCAATCAGTTACTGTAAGCTTTGATTGCAGACATTAATGTTCATAGACATTTGTTAAAAAGGAACTTTGGTCTCATCTATTGTTGTTAAGTTTAAATCTTTGTGGTTTTATTTTACATTTCAAGCCTCTAAATAAAAAGGAGAAGAAGGTCAAGGAAGTGATTGTTACAGAGAATCTGACTAATGGTTCGGCTTCTACTAGTTATAGAGATGATGTGAAGAGTGAAAATAGCTCAGAATTTGAAAGGAGTTTTCAAGGTTATGAGGAAGAGAATTCATTGAGGAATTGTACTGATAAAGGCTATGAAACTCCTCTATATATAGATCCAGAGGAAGAAGATGAACTTTGGAGGCAGATGGCATTTGCTCAAGAATTAAATAAGGTTACTTTCCTGTATACATTCAATGAATCACGTAGCAAATAGGTTCGAGTTCTGATGCAGATATCTGCTTCTCTCTGCATTCTTAGCAATTCCAGCTGATTTTTTACTTAAGTTCTTGGTTAGGTAATGGAGAATTCACTAGGCAATGATCTCAAACAAGTCGAAGACTGTGACCATTCTTTCATCTGCAAGGACGATATTGGAGAAGTGTGTCGTGTTTGTGGACTCATTAAGACACCCATTGAGAGCATGATCGAGGTTGTGTTCAACAAGGTTAGTGATGACTGATAATTGCGTGTGGTAGATATTGACTTTATTACAAATACTTAGAACTTGAATGTGCTTTGTTTTCTGATGTAGCCGAAAAGATCTAGAAGAACTTATATCCGTGAAAAAGAAAGTGGAGGAACGAGCTGGGCATTCTCAGAAAAGCAGTCTTCTCAGATACACATTTTGGGAGATAAAATGTTCATTCACCCAAGGCATGATAAAGAGATGAGGCCTCACCAGATTGAAGGATTTAGATTTTTATGCAACAATCTTGCAGCAGATGATCCAGGTGGATGCATATTAGCTCATGCACCTGGATCAGGCAAGACATTCCTGCTCATCAGCTTTCTGCAGAGCTTCATGGCTATGGATCCTCAGGCTAAACCATTGATTGTGCTACCAAAGGGGATCATAGAGTCATGGAAGAGAGAGTTTAGTTTGTGGGCGGTTGAGAACATTCCCTTGCTTGATTTCTATAGCGTGAGAGCAGAATCACGGAAGCAGCAAATAGAAGTTTTGAGACAATGGGTCGAACAAAGAAGCATTCTGTTTCTTGGGTACCAACAGTTTGCGAGGATCATCTGCGATGACAAAACCTTTGAAGCAGCTTCAGATGTTTGTAAGCGGATGTTGCTTGAGAAGCCAACGTTGCTTATCCTTGATGAGGGTCATACATCAAGGAATGAGGAGACAAACTTGCTAACTTCACTTGGTCGTGTCAAGACTCCTCGAAAAGTGGTTCTCACAGGTACTTTGTTCCAAAACAACGTTGAGGAAGTGTTTAACATATTGAATCTCGTTCGACCCAAGTTCTTGAAGCGTCCTGGAACTCGGGAGATTGTTACCCGTATCATGAACAAGGCAGAGATACCGAGTGGCAAACATATAAACCAGAGTAGTATCAAAGCTACTTTTTTCGCTGCTGTAGAGCTTACCTTACAGAAAAGTACAGACTCTGCCAAAGCCAACTTGATAAAGGATCTACGCGAAATGACACGTAATATCCTGCATTATCACAAAGCAGATTTCCGCGGTTTGCTTCCTGGGCTTAGTGAGTTCACTGTCATGCTCAATCTGAGTTCAATTCAGAGAGATGAAGTCAAGGGTCTGAGGAAAATGGATCTCTTCAAGCAGATATCTCTTGGTGCTGCTCTGTATATACATCCAAAGCTTAAATCTTTCTTGGAGGAAAACCCGTCTAACGGAGAAAAGAGTTTTGATAACAACAGAACAGTGATGAAGCTAGACAATATGCTGAAGGAGATCAATGTGAGAGACGGCGTGAAGATGAAATTCTTCCTCAACCTCATAGCTCTGTGTGACTCAACAAAAGAGAAGCTTTTGGTGTTTAGCCAATACATTGTACCAATAAAGACTCTTGAGAGACTCATGAGCTTAGTAAAAGGTTGGCATTTAGGGAAAGAGATGTTCACAATCACAGGAGATTTGAGCAATGAGCAAAGAGAATATTCAATGGAGAGATTCAACAATTCTCCAGAAGCTAAAGTATTGTTTGGGTCAATCAAAGCTTGTGGGGAAGGAATTTCACTAGTGGGTGCATCAAGGGTCTTGATTCTGGATGTTCATCTGAACCCATCAGTGACTCAGCAAGCTGTGGCTAGAGCTTATAGACCAGGACAAAAGAGGAAAGTGTATGCTTACAGGCTCGTAGCTGCTGATTCACCAGAGGAAGAGAACTATGAGACTTGTTGTCGTAAAGAGATGATGTCGAAGATGTGGTTCGAGTGGAATGTTGAATCAGGAAGAGATGCATTTGGGTTAAGAGTCATTGATGTTGATCACTCTGGTGATGAGTTTCTTGAGACGACCAAGATGAAGGAAGATATTAAGAGTTTATACACTAGGGTTTACTAATTTAATAACCAACATTTAACCGGTTCGAACCGGATTTTGGATTTTCTGGTCAATCAAATAATATTATACTGTACTATTTAGTGGTAAACCAAATTGGAATTGAATAGCATTGCATTTAGAGGTAAACCGAATTGGAATTTGCATTTAGGTAAACCGAATTGGAATTGAATAGTGTTGCAAAAACACTATAACCGGAAAAAATTGAACCGACTTGGTTTAGAAGGGTTTAGTAAAATACTAAACCCTAGATGTCTTTCTTCTCGACAGTATCTTAGCGCTCTCTTCTCTTTGGGAGCTCTGCAACTCGAAAAAATTGTGTAACCCTAATCTTAAATCAATGGGGAAAAACAAGAAAGAGAGGAAAGAGGGAGAAGAAAAATCTCCACACTCTGCTGCAACTGTTTGCGTTTCTGGTTTACCTTATTCAATCACCAACGCTCAGGTAACACTTCGTCAATTTATGAACTCGTTTGTAGATTTGTACAATCGAGATTGTGAAGTGTTTCTGAATATTAAATTAATCCCTAGAAAGCGCATAATCTATGTATGAAGTTTTTAGTAGCATTTAGTGTTTTCTACATATTGGTTTCAGCTTGAAGAAGCTTTCAGCGAAGTTGGTCCCGTAAGACGTTGCTTTCTGGTCACAAATAAAGGTTAGAATTAGGTTACAATAGAAATTATCAACAAATGATCATCAGGAGCTAATATACGATCCTTTGTTATTTACAGGAACAAATGAACACCGAGGCTTTGCGTTTGTTATATTGTAAGCTAACACCACTTGTTGAAAACTATTCTTCTTAATGAGCAAGTGAAAATGGTTCTTACGATCCTAAGATTTCCTCTTTTTGTAGTGCTTTACCAGAAGATGTTAATCGTGCCATTGAATTGAAGAATGGTTCTATTGTTGGGGGCCGTAAAATTACTGTTAAACAGGCTACTCATCGGCCTTCTCTTCAAGAGCGTCGTACAAAAGCTAATCAAGGTTGCTCTCTTAAACTTTTGATGTCTTAAGAGTTTTTTACTTGTTATTGTTGTCTCAGTATTCAACCATTCATTGACGACAATTTCTTATTTTCTTTTTACTTCTCTTGAATTAGGGACCTCTTTACCTTCTAATTCCCAGGCACAGAGTGAAGAGGGCACCGTGATCCCTGATACAGAGAAGAAAGGTATTAGCTTTCATATGTTTGGTTTTTGAGTCTAAGTAAGTTGGTTTGGTTCTCGTTTATCTTTATACTTGTATTTGCATCAGTTCCTCTACCCGAAAAAATAGTAACAAAGCCAGTTCCTCCACCCGAAAGAAAAGTAGAGAAGCCAATTGAGCGCAAAAAACCAACAAAGCTTATTGTTGATTTAGCTGATAAAGAGACCTGTTCAGATAAGCAACGGTATGATTTTCTAATGATGAGCTGATTTTTGTGTATTGAATGTATTTCTAATAGCCTGTGTACACAAGACTATCTCATTAAGATTAAGCATGTAACTAAAAGATTGTAAACCTAATGTTTTATATTTATCATCAAAATTGTGTCTCTTGTTTTTCTTGCTTATAAGTTATGTTCTCTTTATTTTTCTTTGGGTGAAGAGTTGCAAGAACTGTAGTCTTTGGTGGCCTTGTTAATGCTGAGATGGCAGAGGTTGTCCATAGTCGTGTCAAAGAGATTGGCACTGTGTGCTCTGTCAGATATCCACTCCCCAAAGAAGAGCTTCAACAAAATGGTAAGAATATGTGAATAAAATGGAGGCAATTGCCTAGTTGCGTACCCCAACTTAGTTTTTATTGGTTATATATATTTATGAGGTACTTTATCTCGTAAAGATGTTAATATGTGAGTTAAGTGTCAAGTTATCCTTCATACTATATTAGCTATAACAAGGTTCGTAGCTTGATCTATGGATCTCTGTAGCAGAGAACAAAATTGTTATTACATAGTGAGGTCTCAATGCACTCTATAGGGAGATGAATCTCCATTAATTGTTAAGACTATATTAGATATAGCCGGGTTTGTAGGATTCCTGGTAAGAGAGTAAGCGTAGATTATAAACATCTTTTTCGGTAGTCCAGGTTTATCAGGTTGACTTTTGAAATATATCTGATGGAATGGATCTCATGCTTATGGTTTCTGTTAATAATATTTCTTCTGGTGCTGGTTGGCTCCTGTGTCTTTATCTTAGTGGCTGAGATTTCTAGTTTGTAACATACTATTGATACCTTCATCTCGTAATATCTTCGTACAGCCTGCATGCACATACCCTTTCTAGTATCTGAATAAAGTTTGCAAGACATTATGTCCACGTGTTAATTACTACTGTGCTGACGTACTAATAACCTTATTTGATTTTCTTTAAGAGCTTGCAAGACTTTGTGCTCATGATGCATTTATTAAGCGTTAGAACTATCACTTTTTCAGGTCTTACCCAAGATGGATGCAGGGCAGAGGCATCAGCTGTTCTCTTCACAAGTGTCAAATCTGCTTGTGCCGCTGTTACAAAACTGCATCAAACGGAGATAAAGGGAAATCTAGTTTGGGCTCGTCAGCTTGGTGGGGAGGTGAACATTATTTGATTTTCACCACTGTACCTCTATTGAGAACTTAAGTGATTAGCATTTGAATCAGTTCATGATCTCATTCTATTTTTTTGGAGGTAGGGCTCAAAGGCTCAGAAGTGGAAACTAATTATCCGAAATCTTCCCTTCAAGGTTCTTAAAACTACAATTTTTTTGTTGTCGCTACAGTTTCCATCATAAACTAATGTTTTCCTTATAAAATTTTGGATTTTGCAGGCTAAACCTAGTGATATTAAAGAGGTCTTTTCAGCAGTAGGGTTTGTCTGGGATGTCTTCATTCCTAAAAATTTTGAAACTGGGTATGTTCTAACTCGTGTGAGTAATTTTCTTGATTATGTATAAATTAGGGTATATTATTCTCATTCAGTGTATTAATTTGGCAGGCTAGCTAAGGGATTTGCATTTGTCAAATTCACGTGTAAGAAAGATGCAGAAAATGTATGATCTAGAAACATGAGTTATCCTCCCCATTTAGTTATCGTCCATTTGGTTCACTTGTCTTATTTGTTTTGAATCTTCAGGCCATTCAAAAGTTCAATGGACACATGTTTAGTAAAAGACCTATAGCTGTAGATTGGGCTGTACCTAAGAATCTTTACAATGGCACCGCTGATGCCACAACTGCTTCAGCAGATGGTATGTTACTGCATTGTTTTTTGATTGCTGGGAGTTTTAATAAATCTTTTAAGTATTAAAAAATATGTACTCAAGCTTTATATGAGGGAAACAGATACAGTTGGTGCAGAAGTTTTGTTTTATTTCCTTCTAACAGATTTTCATACTATCTAATGACAACCTTGGCAGGTGACAAAATCGGAAGTGATGAGGATAGTGATAACAGTAGTGTAGATTTGGAGGAGGTTGATGATGCTACAGAAAGCCACCAATCTTCAGGAGGTGATATTGATGATGAGGTTGAGGATGAGGACAGCAATAACAAACCGAGTGAATTAGAGACACAGGAGAAAGATGGTGGCACTGATGTGAACTTTGAGGAGGAAGCAGATGTTGCAAGAAAGGTTCTTCAGAACTTGCTTACCTTTTCGAAAGGTCCTATCACTTCTCATGATGGAAAGACGGAGGAGTCAAATGAAAAAAACCTTAAGGATTCATCAACTAAGGCAGTCGCTGAGACTTCTGGTGCCTCTGAACCTTTGAAATCCAGTAAAACTAAAGAAGTGGCTCCTACAGAAACACATCAAAATGATGATTTTCAGAGAACTGTATTTATAAGAGACCTCCCATTTGACGTTACTAAGGAAGAAGTCAAACAGAGATTTGCGGTATTTGGGGAAGTTGAATCTTTATTCCTAGTTCTCCACAAGGAAACAAAGTACGTATCTTTCTGTGCTTTAAAATTCTTTCAATCATAAAAGAAAATTCAGGTTCTGGTATCTATATTAACCCAAAGCTTCACATATCTTCTCCAAATGTGTTTTCTTTCTCAGACGACCATTAGGGTCTGCTTTCCTCAAGTTTAAAACAGAAGATGCATCAGCTGCAGCCATTTCAGCTGCTAAAACTCCCTCAGGTCTCGGTGTCTTTATTAAAGGTAGACTACTTAACGTTATGAGAGCAGTGGGTAAGAAAGCTGCACAGGATATAGAACTGAAAAAGACAGAAGAGAAAAATCATGACTATAGGAATCTCTATCTTGCTAAGGTACACATTTTTCCAGCTTTCACAAATCTCTGGAAATCATAACGGCTGCTTTTCAAACACTCACTAATACATTGTGTTCTTACTTCCACAGGAAGGTCAGATTCTTGATGGTACACCTGCTGCTGAGGGTGTGTCTCCAGAAGATATGGACAGGCGACGAAGGTAAATCATTTCTTAATTTTCTCATGTATGTGTTACTATATAGTGATTTGGATTGAGAGAAGAGTAAGCATGTGATTGTCCTCGCAGATTGCACGAAAACAAGATGAAAAAGCTTCAGTCTCCTAATTTCCATATCTCTCGAACAAGGCTTGTGATCTATAATTTGCCGAAGTCCATGAACGAAAAGCAACTACGCAAGCTCTTAGTTGATGCTGTTACCTCACGAGCTACGAAACAGAAGCCAACTATCCGACAGGTAAGCTATTCTTCTTTGTGATACAAATACAATTCAAACGTAGTTCTATTATCTAAACTTTGGTTATTTCTTCTGAATGCAGATCAAGTTCTTACAAAATGAGAAGAAGGGCAAAGTTGATGCTAAGAACTACTCTCGTGGAGTTGCCTTTGTTGAGTTCACGGAGCATGAACATGCTCTTGTGGCCTTGAGAGTACTTAATAATAATCCTGGTAATCCATTTTACTGAAACCTAAAATAAAATTGAAATTCAAGTACTTATTGTCACCAACTTGGATTATATGGTTCCACTAATTGGAGTCTGAGGAGAGAACCATACATCTATGATTCATTCGATTAAGGATTCAGTAAAGTCTAAGAATCATAATTGGACTCGGTGATGTTAATTTTGCAGAGACATTTGGTCCTCAACACCGACCTGTTATAGAATTTGCTGTTGATAATGTCCAGAAGCTGAAGATACGACAAGCTAAGCAGCATATGTTTCAGCAACGCGATAAACACGCAGAATCTAAGCAGCAGCAGTCAAATGGAGAAGCGCAGGCACCTGAGATCCAGTACAAACGTAAAACAAGGGAAGAAGATAACACTGGTCCAGTCATAGAGAACACAACCAGGTCTAAGAAGAAGGGACCTATGCGTCCACGTTTAGAGACCAAAGAAGAACCAAAACTCACCATAACAGTAAAAAAAGATGATGCAGAGAAGAGGAAACCTACACGAAAGAGGAAGGTTGAAGAGGTTAGAAGTGAAGAGAGTATAAATGGGAGAAGGAAGAGGAAGAAGAAGCAAGGTCAAGGTCAAGGTGGTGCAGAGGAGGTGGATAGAGTTGATATGTTGATTGAGCAATACAAGTCTAAGTTCTCACGAAGTTCAGCCAAAGCCTGGCTCAGATAATAGAGTTCCGGACAAGTCAGGAGATGGTTTCTATCCTAAGACTTGAATCAAATGTAAGTTTTGATCTTTATGTTTCAGTGATTCTGTATCAACATTTCCTTGTTTTGTAATATGGAAGTTTAGAACTAAATTGGATCCGAACCTTAACAAATGAGGATTTATTTTGAACCGGGCCGGTTTGGTCAAAATCCACAAAATATTACCAACACTTTGGTAGGGGTACAATCATATATGTCATTGAGTAGTTCTGCGGATACCTGGATTAGTCGGATCCATGATTTTATTATTCGGATTCGAATACTATGGATATCCAATGCATGATATCTATGGATATTTGGATCCCGATCCGTGACCATTATTATATTACATAATTTTTAATAAAATAAAATATCATATTTATAACAAAGAAAATAGTAAAAAAATAAATATGTAAATTTAAAGAATAAAAAATTATAAAAATAACTTTATTTATAAAAAATACTAAAATATATTAATTTTTCTTATAATATATATTAACATATCGTTATTAACACTTAAAATTATTATATAGCTCATCATTCAAAAATTGAAAATAACATACACATTAACATTTTAAAAATTATTTAATAGAAATAATACATATTAAAAATTATATATTTCTATTAATACATATTATAAAAAATTATATATTAAATATTTTAAATCAGTTCGGATTCACATATGTAGAGGACCAGGGCAAAAAATAGCATTACCGGATCTGGATCCGTGTATCTTAGATATCAAAAGTTTCGGGATAGATCACTGATCGAATCTCAGATTCTAGATAATATACAAGGGCTATCCAAATTTTGAATCTTATTAGGTGGAACTAATTGATGGAATTGCTGGAAAAAAAATTTATAATACAAAGTTTCAAATCTAATTTTTTTTATATAATTTTTTTTTGTCAGCAATTCTATCAATTAGTTCAGTGGCTGGTGGTAAGTCAATTACAGGTAGGCGCACATGTACAACCATGGATCGAATCCTACCGCCTACAAAGTTTAGGTAAGATTTGGCTAATGAGCCGGCCTTTGCGGTCCATATTGATATTTGCCGTTGGCAAAAAAAAGTTTCAAATTTCAAATCGTAAACTTTAGTTGGAAAAGCCGTTTGTTGAACATAACGTTTTTTTAAATATCAATTATATTTGAGAAAATTTAAATAAAAAAATATGATTGGTTTTAATAGATTATTATGTTCAATAAAAAGCAGTACCATCCAAGGCCTTTAGGTGAAGTTATTGGAGTTGAATTGAGTGAAGAAGATTACATTGACATTTAACTATTCACCAAAATTATAGGAAAAATGTAATTGGAGTTTAAATGAGTGAGAAAGACTACAAATTGACATTTAACTCTTACCAAAATTATAGGAAATATGTAAGTGTGGCCACAATAAACATAAAGTATTAAGAAAATATTTCTAAGTTAAAGGTAGGTTGATAAGAAGTCATTTTGAAATGTGAGATCTGAGGCATCAATAATTTTACTAGATCACTTAGTCGTAGAATATATATAAAATGTGATACAACATTTTGCATAAGATCCCACTTCAAATTAAAAACAAAATAAAAATATCATTTAATTACATTTAATTAAATCATGCACAACAAAAATATAATTTTATAATTTTCAAAATAATTAATTCTATAACAATAAAATTAATTTAAAATGAGTATATCATGTATGTATTCTTGTATTTTGTAGTATATTAGTAAATTTATGAAGTATATCTATCCTCAAAATATGTGTTTTAGTATGTCAAGTAGACCCGAGTATACATAAAATAAATTAATAGTTTTGTGTAGAATCTATTATATATATTTTTATGTTTAATATGCAAAAGAGTGTTGATTTTTTTGTCTAACATTGGGCCACAACTGGTCGGCCTATTAGCCAAGTTCCTGTATAATGCAGACGGCGGGATTTGATCTCTGGATGTGCAAGTGCATCTGCCGTTAGTAGACTTACCGCCTGCCACTACACTAAAGGCTACTTACCAAAAAAGTGTTGATTTATTAATTTTTATTAAAAAAAATTAGGCCTGAATATTGTTTTTTTTATTGATAAACATTTTATTACTCCCTCCGTTTCAGTTTAGTTTTCATTTTAGAGTTTTAAACACATATTAGAAACATATGTAAATATTCTCTTATATCTTTATTTGACTATTAAAATTAGAAATTATTTAATATTTTAATTATGCAGCGAAATAATATTGGGCTAGGATATAAGAACTGCTTCACCCTATTTCATTTACAAAAACAAAATTAGCTTTAAAACCGGATTTTGGCGACACGCGCTATACGCGCTCTTGGTGCGCGGGGTATAATAGTGTACTAAGCTAGGTAAGTAGATACGCGCTCCTGGTACGCGTGTAGTAAGTCAAGATGGGCCAAAAGAAGAATTAGATGGGCCTTTCAGGCTTAAAGCGTGTATTAAGTAAATAGGCCGAAATAAAAGTCATTGGCCCATTAAAAAGTCTGAGCTCTCTTTATAATATACTTCTTCTTCCTCCTCTTGTTTATATAGTCCATTAAAGCACCAGTAAAAAGCTCGAGAAAAACAGAGCAGGAGTAAGTTCAATCTAAATTGAGAGTCGTGAGTGATTGTGAAATATCTACGCATTTCGGTTTGTCAAATTTTAATTCAAAGTTTCGCATTGGCTTGAAAAGAAGAGGAAGAAGACGATCGAAGTGTAGAGAGAGAGAGTAATCGCGAAGAGAAGGTGAAGCTGTTCGTCGAACATGACGAAGACTCACGAGAGTCCGCCCCTGCTAACTCAATTACCGGACCGAATTAATAGGGCTTAATGATTTTGGGCTGCTGTAATTGGGCCCAATACCACGCGAGCTTCTTAAGGATTCGTTTTTGTTACCAATCAGCCTCATGAACAGAATTTGTGTCCGATTGATATTCTCTGTAAATTTTAAATTCGTGAAGCTGGTTTTGTAAAATTTTAAAAATCGGTCTTGTTACAATTCACCATTCCTAAAATACTAGTTTATCCTTCATGATCAAAAAAAAAAAAATATTAGTTTATCCAAAAACCTTTTATCTGAATGTTTGATCTCTAAAATCTCTATTAATAAAATCAAAACTAAAAAAAAATAAAAATTATGCATTCCAAATTTAATCTATAAAAGGCTACCAAAGAAAACGACCTTATTTATTCCACAAACAAATTCACAACAACAAATAATGGGGCTTTTTAACATATAAATAATCCCATTCTCTTCCCCCTTATTTTTTATTTTCACCAATTTTTTTTGCCTCATAACAAAGGTAAATAAATTCAATAAAGTAAACCTTCTAAAAAGGGAAGAGAAAACATCCAAATTTTTCTTAGGATTAAATAACAAAAAATAAATGATTTAAGAGAAGGAAACTCAGGAATATCCTTTCTCAAATACCTTATGTATGCACACGCAGAAGAGAGCATTGTCGGGTTCGGGTAATGTGATGACTAAAACAGAGAACATGATAAATCATTCTTCTTCGTTTCCGACGAGAGTGAAAGTGAATGGAGCAAATTTGTAACCATCTCCTTCGTAGAACTTGTTTTGATATTCTACCCAGTGAAGACGTAGTGCGTGAAGGAATGCACTTAATGTCTCCATCACTAGAAGTACTCCCACAGTTGCAAATATGAACACTAAGATTCCAACTATTAGGATGAAGATGTTGTTGAATCTGTTTTAAGGATCATTAGAATGAGAGTTAGAGACTGTTATTTAACATCTAGTACACCGTATTCATTTACATTTTAGTAGAGTGGACAACCACTTATTTGGTTTGATTTATGATTTTCGGGTTTCTTGAGTTCAAAACTCGGTTTGGATTTGGTTTCTTAGGTTCTAAATAATACATGTGTCAAGTTTTTCTTAGTCTGGTGCTTAAATGCAATATGTCTCAGCTAATGGCTTAGGCAGTTGGGTTTTACACATGAGTTTGGACCACAGATAGGTTTTGTTGATTCAAAATATGTGTCTCTACATGTTTAATTATAAATATTAGCTATTTTGATAAAGTTTCGATTAGTTTGGTTTAGGTTTACGGGTCTGGTTCTATTTGAGTAGTTTTATACTTCGGTTCAGGTTTGGGTTCGAGAATTTTGGTTCGGTTCATGAATGTCACCGGTTCTACATTTTAGGAGAGAGATAGTCTGTACTTACCCGTAGGCCATGACGAGGACCTTCTCGTAGAAGACTGATGACAATTCCGAATGAGCAAGACTGCAAAAGAAGCCCAACAAAGCATACAGATTAGTCATGACAAGAACATAGTGACAATTCGATTAGCTTTTCTTATTGCTGTATAAGATTTTGGTTGCGAATATCTTTTACAGGTTGTTGTTTGTACCTGAGAGCCCAGAGACGAAGATAAGAAGCAGTGTTGGAAACAGCACCAAGAACAAACTCAATAGTGTGAATGAGTTGGTGCACAAAGACTTCACTGAATTCAAACTCTTCGTGTCCATGTCCTCCTCCATTTGTTTCTACTTGAAGACTCTCATCTGTCTCATCAAGCTGTGCGTATTGCTGACCTTGATGTCTCTGGATAAAACCAACTTTCGGTTACGGTCAGCTCAAATTTTCAATTTAAGTAAATAGGAGACGAAAAGGACTCACAGCTTCATGTTGTTTCTTCAAGATGAATGGCTTTGGCAACAACATCCATGGAACAGCGATCAGAGCTAGAAAGAGGAACGTAAGCTGGAAGGGGACAGAAACGAGATGAGATTAATTTGTTTTGATACAGATAAAGGTCATAAGTTCGGTATCGATGCAAACCTGTACTATTTTCTGGTTAGGGAAAAGTTGATTTTCTCCCAAATCTTCCATAGGGCTCAGGAACATGTAAATCATTACGTGATATAAATCAGCTTGAGAACCAGTGCACCACTTTATGATAATGAGGGCCGAAAGATAGCCAAACAAGCAGTTCAAGAATATCATCTGAGGAACGAACATGAACCTGAAAGCATGTGAGATCATACATAAGTGTGGTTTAAGACCCGACTTTATTTGCTAATATGTACGTAATGGTCAGGAAACAAAATTGAATACTCACCATACGTTCACAGCACTTTTGAAGAATTTTGCATTGAAGAAGCTCATTATGATTCCGAGATTCATTTGAGCAACTCCGAGAAGGATTGACATTTTCATCTTAAGTGAATTCAGGAATGGTAGCTCACTGCGGGTACCGTGCCATACAGGATCCACGCCAAATGGATAAGTGTCTCGTGTTTTGATCAGACCAATTGTAGTAGCTTCACTGAAAAAGAGAACAGAAGACCAAACTCAGAATTGTACGGTATTCCACTTATTCACTTCTTTTAAGGGGTTTGACATACCTGCAAGCGGTGTCACGGCAATCATATGCTGAGGGAGCAAACAATGGATATGGTATAGAGAAGAACTCGTTGTAGATAAGACCAGTGTATATTGAGAAGAGTGACATCATAAAAATAACATAACGGCCACCAAAAGCCATTTCCATAATATCCCCAAGTTTCTGTTGTCAGGAAGCAAGGATAATGAATTAATGACAAACAATGATGACTGATCAAAGTAACAACAACCGAATGATATATAATACTGTGCACAGTTAGAAAACGAATGCTGCTAATTAGGGAGATTACCTGGCTGGAAAGTTTCTTTTCTCTCAATATTAAATACATAGTTGCAAGCAGCAGGCAGATTCCATGACCCCAGTCACCAAACATAACAGCAAACAGGAAGGGGAAGGTAACAATTGTGAATACAGTAGGATTGGCTTCCTGGTATTTGGCCACACTGCAATGTAGTAATCAAAGAAGATCCATGAAATTCATGGGACATCCACCAAAACCAATTGACATTGCATACGAAAAGAATAAAGTAAGCAAGAAAGGTTGTTCCTACAAACTGAATCGATAATGGAAAGCTCGGCTTACAGAAAAAATTCAGGGCTATTCCTATTGAGTACGATAACGGAAGCTAATACAAAGTAAAAAACCGTTAAATAAAACATAAATTTATATATTAACGACTATATTAGGAAAAGCTTAGAATTACATCCTAAAATAATTGTTACTTATTAATATAATCTATCCCACATCCTATTTCCTATTCCCTAAAGAGCAGAAGAAGGTTCAGAAAAGATGCTTACCCGTATGCATCAACAATTTCCTGGAAAGCAGTAGTAAATTTGTTTGTGCGGAAAAAAGTTGGAGGCATCTCTTTGGTCCTAAGGACCTGGAAAATTGATCCAACTTGAGAATTGGAGTCAACTGCAGCACGCTTCAATGCATCTTGAATCTGTACATGCAAAACTTTAAACTCACTATCGCACTTATAAATATGCAATAGTTTGATGATATGTAGCTACAGTAACTCACTTCTGTTGCTGCAAAGACAGGACTCCAGCCTTCACCCACAAGACACTTCTTACTCACATCAAGACTAAGCATGTTCAAGGTGTGATAAATGGCTTTTTCTTTGCGAACCTGCATAGGTAAAGATTAATGATGATAATGGACATCAATGAGCACTCTTTGGTAAAAAGAAAGCTCCAAATAGGATAATACCTTGAGGTTCCATTGCTCAAACTTTTCTGCAATGCTCTCCAACAGAATGTTGCGTTGATTCAACCCAGCAGTTATTGTACTTTTAAACTCTGATAAACGACCCGAAACCTGAAACATTATGAGTTGACTAGATAAGGTTGATAGTTCCTGAGGATATCCTACAGAAAGATAAAATCAATGGCCTGAGATTTACTCTCCTATGAATACTAACTGTGTGTGTGTACGCAACAAATCCCACTCCAAAGAACAATATAAAATTAAAAGTGGCCACAAAAAGGTACGAGAAATTTCCTTAACATGCTTTTCTAAATACAAATATATGTGATCTATAAGTCACTACTCCCAAGATTATATAGCAACAGTTCAACGTAGAAACACTTATCTTTCCTTCACTAGCCACTTGCTGCAAGGATATAATCCATAATGAGTAGAAGCTAAAGTTAGTCAATGCAACCCCCGTACTATTCAAAATATTTGACTACATATGGTTTTCATCTGTAACACATTCCCAGAAATAAAGCTAAAATTTGTACAAATAAAAGAAACACATAGAAACATATAACTAGGAGACAGAAGAGGAATCACGGAATCACTTAGATAACATAAGATAATACAAACCTCAGTCATCATTTGAGCTTGCTTGCCAAGATCTTCGCTGAAAGGATAGCGATTGGCCCCGAAAGCTTCACATATCTTAAGAATTTTGCTTTTTGCTCTTTCCCCAGAATAGAAGACAACAAATACATTTTTCTCAGCCTGTAAAATTAATTTAGATCATAAGTCAATGACAAACAGAATAATATAATTTCTGACAAAACCAGCTTTCTATGCAGAACAGTTCTTGGCTAGGTAGATCAGCAAAACAGAAATAGAGCCATAGAGGCAGTTCCCATGTCAACTATTTTGGGCGTGGGTATGAGAGCGTATAAACTACACAAAGGTTTCAGAACTTCTTTTTTCATGTGCCTATGAAGAAGTAGAAATTATATACAGTAAGAAAGCTATTGAAGTCCTGCAATAGAGAAAAGCTGCACTTTCTATGTCTAGGAGAAGCAGAACATAAGCAGCTAACCTTCTCCCCAGAACTGGGATCAACAACGGACTCCTCAATAACAGACTGTCGTATGAAGATATTTCCCCTAGTTGCACGAAATAGTATCCTCTCGAACACCATAGACTTTTCACGAGGCACTAGCCCAGTGAGGAATCCAAGCTTTACTTGCTTTGTTGGATCAACAGACTTTTCCTGCAAAAAGGAAAGTTTGTAAGGCTCTTTCCAGAAAACACAACTTGACGAAGTAAAACAGTCACGTATTCGTACTTCCTGCAACAAAGGAGCTTCCAAGAGGTCTTCACCATCTCGTTGTGTTTCTATCTCACTCTGTTGATCAGTAGCACTTCTATGGGCAGAAGCAAAAAACTCACCAGCCTAAAGAAAAGAACATCCATATGAATATTGTACGAGATGCACACCAAAAGCTTAAACCATAATAGTTTAAATATAAATTTTCACTATGGGAGACCCTTTACATTCACTAGATTATGCTGGTCAAAGATTATTTATAGTTTGGTAGAATTAAATCTACTTTTCTCCTCAGGTGAATATATTCACAAAACCAGAAACTGTCAAAAAAGTCTAACCGAAATTAGACACATATAGGACTATATGTAAGGCAAAGTAGCATCTACTACTGTGATTCTAGTAAAATAAAAAGATATTACCTTCTCAAGAACGAGCTTGTACTCCATAAGTTCATTATAAGATCGCTGCAACTTGTCATTATTAGCATTGATTTCGACAAGCTCAGCTTCTAGCTCACCAAGCTTTACCTGAAAAGATGAAAGAAAAAAAAATTAATAGAACAAAGAAATGAGGCGCAAGGTGTACCAAAATCAAAAGCAGGCATCTCCATTCACCTCTACATCATCCAAATCAATATCATTTTCTTTGTCAATGATCTCTTTGGGAGTAACTTCTGCCTTTGACATTTGCTCTTTGAAGAAACGTATCTTTCGTGCCATTTCTCCACATCTTTTTATCTTCATACATCAACAACGAGAATAAATAAATCCACCATTACAAATGATGTAAATAGCACAATCCTTTCGTATTCATATGAACATGTAACTTACCTGAGCAGCATAAGTCCGTTGAAATGGGCTCTTATCAGAATTAAGCTGAAATCAACACCAAAATAGCCATGTAAGAACAGAAAAACCACATAGATAAACAAATCACCACTACAATAGAGACACCAAGAACATAAAACAACAGATCTTCGGTCAAATACGCTGATTAATTCTTAAATTAACGCAATGTAGACTTATCCAGATTATGTGTGAATTCAAAGAAAAACCTATTGAGATAGCAATCGAAAGCCAAAGCTCAACGAAAATGCTTCAACAGAGACCGATTGCAATTGACATCGAAAACTTCGCAATCGAATTACTAAATCATAAACGAACATCGCGCGAGAGAAAAATGATCGGAGGTAGTAAACGTACGTCTTTGAACTGAACAAGACCGAGATCGCCAAGATAAGCGACGGTAAGATGAGCAGATTCCATAGGAACAATGACCTGAACAAGTTGCATCGGTTCTGACCGCATCAGATCCATCGGTGGACAACAACCACCAGAACTTTGAGTCTCCGCCATAATCCAATTCCGAATCTCACGGAAGAAGAGATCGAAGAAGATCTTGGATTCGTAATCCTCTCTCTATCTCTATCTCAGTGAAATCGATGAGCAAAGAGAGAAAATCCGTGAAGGTAATTTTGTTGTCGTCTCGTGTAGTTGTTACTGCCACGTATTTCGTACTATTTATATACAAAAATAAAATAAATAATTATATATTTTCTAGAGATGAGATTAACACCGTTTTGACCACACATGATCCATGTTATTGTATATTGATGAGAAGAAACTTGTGAAATTACGAAAGCATCCTTGTTTCCAGATTTAAGTATGGGTCTGGCCCATCTTTAATTTTGGGCTTTCTCATGGGTCTAGCCCAATTAATATACCAATTTTTAGAAAAAAATACATTATTCGGACCTTTCTCAAATGACTTTTTGACGGCCCATATTTTATTCGGGCCTTTCTCAAATGGGTCTAGCCCGAAATACATACCAATTTTTTTTCCCATGTTTAATTTTTTTTTTGAATATATAAAAATGTCACTATTTATATATTCTGGTTGTTTATAACTGTTTATTTTTTTGATACAGTAAAGCGTTTATTAAATTACACGGTAAAAACTTCTAGTTCCAATTTCATTCAATAAATAGTGTTATGTATTTAATTATCAAGATAAATATTATATACATAAGAAAAATTGTTTCCGCTATTTCATTGGAGTTCATTATCAAAAACTTTTACTTATTGGTCACTAACAATTCAGTTTTCTTTTGAAAAGAACTAAAAATATCTTATCTCAAATATATATATATATATATATATATTTAAAACTGTTGGATTCTTGTGAATAATTACTAACTTGTGCATACGTCATCCATATAATGGTTCATGCAAAAATTGTGCAAAAATTCATGTAACATATAAGGCTTATATGATAATTTTGAAAAGGATGATGCATGATTTTTTCCTCCGTCACAAGGAAAAAGAGAGAGTAGAGGCAAAAACAGGCAAATAAATTGATCAATAAATTAACATCTACTGTTTCAACTTCTGAATAAATCGCAAAAAAATGAGGAAAAACAATCAAAAAGCGAAGGAAGACTATGCACCACAAAAAAGACAGGAATCAAAAGACAATAAATGATGGTGAAAAAAATTGAGACCAAGATCACAATCATTGCTAATATCCGCAAAAACAAAAAAAATTAATTGCTAAATTCTTGCTGCTTTTGTTCAACAAAAATATTATACATATATTACATTTCAGTCAATATTATATTACTTATATTATAGTTGTCTATATCATTGTTACTTTTTCTGTTCAACAAATTATATAATATCATTGAGATTTCAATTTCTCTTTTGTTGTTTCTGCTCGTATAATATTTTTCTTTTGTTTCCTCTGGCACTAAAACTATCTGCTATATATCTATTTTATCCTATTAGTAACCTTGGTATCTTGTTAATAAACCAAACTGTTAAGATAGTGTGTATTGTTCATGGTTAGGGTGATGATGCTAAATATAGCTAATGTGCTAGATATAGCTAAACGGTTAAGTTTTTAGTGATGCTGGTTTAAGCATCAACCAACATTTATAAAATCACTTTATCAATAATAATTGACTTAACTAACGAAACTAAACATATAAATCTAAGATGAATCTTAGCATTCAGAACAATTCCTTTATAATTTTAGTTGTCTTAATCATTATGTATTTAATATTACCAATAATATGTATTCACCTAAACCCAACTTGTAAGCTATAGCTTAGCTTTACATGCATAAGCCACATTATAGGGTGTGATTCCCATTAACAACTTTAGATATTATATTTTTTTTTGTCAATTTGTGAATTCTATATAAAAACAACCAAAAACCTCCAAAAAGTACATAAAAACTGAAAATACAAACTCATTCTCTAAACTTATGGGTGAAGAAATCAACTCGATGGTTCACAGAACGAAGAATAACATGAAAAGAGAAATAAGTGAACAAACACTTTAACCTCGAAACATCTTCTATGTAAGGGAAGAAAGTAAGTTGGTTTTCAAGATTAGTAAACATCTTTAAAACATCCGAATAGTCCGTCGCTAAATTAACTTCCAGGATATCGAGAGAAAGGAGGTTTTGCATTGTCCAAAAGACTACTTCAACATCTACGTATAACATTGATAAACTTCTCGAAATTAAACTAGTACCATAAAAGGCACCTTCCACAAAGTCCGGAAAACAGAACCAACCAATACCAAAAAATATATCTGAGACGTGCCAATTTCCATCCGGAAAACATTTGTTATTTGCCTGAATTATAATTTAAAACCTTAAATTTTGTTGATACAATAATAAATATATTAACAAACCTTTGGGGAGAGAATAATTCCAAAAAGCTAATTGCTAAAAGACAATCAACATCATAAAAATGTAAAATCTCGACACCTGTTTAGGGAAAGTTTATTAAAATATGAAAAAGAATGTTTCACTAATATAAGTATAATCACATAAACAATCAAATTATATAATAACCCTACAAGTATACAAACAAGCAAGAACATGTAGGTTAAAGGCCACACCTACCTTTAGTCTCTCTCACACACACGTAGTCTTTAAATCATAATTGTGAGGCAAATTTGAATTTTTACCATTTAACTTCTTATTACGCAAAATTATGCCATTATTTGGCTAGTCTAAACCAAATTACTACATAATGTAGATGGTAAGATTTAATTCTTATATATACGAATATACATATCATTAATAGATTTATCATCCGTCACTAGACTAAAGACCAGATACAACTATCTCTACTAATTTATAGTTGTAAACATAGAACTCTTATCATAGTAATATAACCAGATGATTCAATATGGAATTATTATCTCATATAAGTAATGAAAATCTATTTTTTCACATATATTAAATTAATTTTGATTTATTCTATTAAATATAAATATTATCATATATACTCAAAAACTCTCTAGGAAAAGTGGAAAATGTTTTCCGTCAAGTGGTTAAATGTTCATTTCTGAATTTTTTTAACTCAAATTTACTTTCAGAAAATCACTTAGTTATTTAAAGTTTGGTAGTTGGATTATAAATTGTAAAATCGTCGATCTAATTGTTTATTATAAAACTCACTGAAAAAGAATAGTTACATTGAAAATAAAAAATATCAAATAAAATCTTTAACCACATCACTTAATATTATATGAAGAGGTAGGTTAGTTTGATTATTATTGTAGTAACCAATAAAATAAGTTAAAACACACCTAGTTATGATCTATGGCCAACTAATTAGGACAAAAATATAACTGAGTAAAGTACACTAGGCAAGTCAGTATCAAGACAAAATTTAATCCCTCCCAACAGCCACCTGTTAACATATATTGATCTGAATAATTAATAATATGGATACAAATAATTTAGTTTTAGACTTTGGAAGATGCACTAAATTTATCATCACTATATCATGTACTTATCCATATAAATTAATCCAATATTTATTTTATTATTTTTGTATTGTGTAGCTGGATCTCAAGATTAGGTAGATGTATAAATTACATTTTATACAGTTCAGCTTCATATCTTTCTCTTCATGGTATTTTGTAGTGTTAGGTCCTATTCATTTGTTGATCATTAATGACCATGACCAGTGATCACGACTAAATCTTGTTTGTTTCATATCGTTAGCAATTAAACACCAACAACCAATGATTAAAATTTTTGATCTCTATTTTCTTAGCAATGTAAGCAATTAGTCGTAACGACTATCAAACAAACAAATAACCAAACAAACAACCAAATATTTGATCGTGATCGTGAGTAATCTTGAAACAAATCTTAGATTGTTGTTTGTAATATGTTATGTATAAATTTATATGAAAATTAAAGTAAAAGTGTTTAAGATATTATAAAATCGTAAGTACATTGTTAAATGATTAAATATTCATCTATTTGCAATCTTTTCCGCCATAGTTTGATTCTATATAATTGTATAACTCTGCATCATAAAATTCAATTCTATAGTGGTATTTTTTTGTCAGTTATAAGTCGCGAAAAATGTCTGTTTGTCGAAAACCAATTACATATTATTTATCAAAAATCCATCAGAAACCTTTAACATTTTCTTGTAATTACATGTTGAACCCTACCATGAGGTAGCATCTAAAACCATAAAAAAGCATGAAGTAGCATTACTTTATAAACCATTTCATTAGGTTACATGACATTACTTTATATACATTGAGAATTCTCTTATCTTAATTAGGTTTTTGGTGAGAAGAATATTGAGTACAAGACATGAAATCAGTAAAAGGACTAGTTATCATCAATGGACATGTCGATGAAGTTGAAGGAGAAACTAAACCTTGATGATAACTAGTTCTATAATGATGATCTAACATAACTTTGTCGAGTCCTTGATCATGAAGAATCCCTTTGAAAATATGTCCTCCAATGTTCATTGTTGTTTGATAAGCATATTGTTCTTTTCCATCTTCCATTGAACTCACTTTTACACATCGGAAATTCGCCATAGAAGTTAATTCCGCCGGAAATTGTCCCGGAGTATTGTGAATTTGTAGACCTAGTGATCGGAAAAAGCAATTTATTATTCGCATGATTATATTTGTTGAAGTAAGATATCAAAAGAATCATTGACAAACACAAGATTGCTAAATTTCTAGATAACTTCAAAAGTCTTAAGAGTAGTTTATAAATACCTATCTACTTTAAAAAGTCAAGAATACACACACAAAAAATAGAAGAAAATAAATACAATAATTACTAATCATAAACAAATGGCTACTATAATTGGTAACAAGGCTTGATCCATAGCCACAACCCATATTAGAAAATCATTTATTTTCCTTTACCTTGCACAAAGGAAGAATCGAACCCTGGTGTCTGAAAATTTCTAAAGTGGCCACTACCACTAGAACACCTCTCTTCGGCCTTTCTAACTAATTTTCAGTTCAATAGATTCTGAAATCAAACTAATTTAGGAGCAATTAAGTGAAAACATGTGCTTTTGACACGGTTGTGATTTAGTTTTCAGAAAAATTCTAACACATAAACAACATGGTCAACACATTCCCACACTAGACCATGTCCGTGTGAGACTAGTCTGGTTTTTTTAATGTTCTTAGATCCGATAGTCCTAATTTTGAGTCTTTGATATTAGTTTCAAATAAAAATTAAATAATAAATGAAATGAAATTTGAGTACTCCAAAAGATCCAAATGTATCTTATCAAATTAGTAATAAATCCAAGTGTTATTTATGTAAATAGACATGCAATTGTACATGAGCAATTAAAAGTAGTAGATCATAAGAACCTGAAGATGAAGGAGAAGGATTTGAAGGTGTTGATTGTTGTCTCAGTCGTTTAGGGTTAGTATTAGTAGAGAATGGTTGCGTTTGCGATTGCGACTGCGATTGCGGTTGGTGTCTATAGGATCTTCTATAGGTAGGAACCCAAGTGCTTTTGATGTGAGTTTGGCAATGAAAAGCTTTAGATTTGCAGCAAGTTCTACATCTCATATACAAACATTCTTTCTTTGCTTGATTCCCACAATCTTCACATCTTCTTCCCATTATCATCATCATATATACACATATATATGTATGTGTGTGGATGTTGTGAAAATCTATATATATGTAATATGTATGTGTATATAGAGATACTTATTAGAAGAGAGGTCGACCATTTTGGCTTTCTTTGTTTGCTTCCTCTTTATGTATACAAAGAGAAAAGAGAAAAACTTTTTTTTTTGAAGTTTTTTGGATTAAGTAAATTCTTTTAATTATTTTTTGGTTCTTTTATATGAATATTGGAAAGTTAACGAACAAATATATGATGCTTCCGTAACAGTTTTTATATATCATATTTTGTCACATTACAGTTGCCGTATGCTGAAGACAGGTAGTTTAGTGGTAGTGGTCACTTTATAAATTCTCAAGCACCCATGTTCGATTCTTTCTAGGTGTAAGAAAAAGGAAAAAAGGAATTTGAAGTTTGGGCTTTGGCTATGGATGAGACATTGTCGATCCAACTATAGAAAGATTGACAAAAAAAAAATAGTTACCGTATTATTCTTAATCTAGTGGTTAGTCTCACAAATAACATTAAAGTGCTAATATATGGGTATTGTAAACTCAATTTTTTCGGTTTGGTCTTCTAATCCGCTTTAAAATATAAGTTATTGAGAAAAGGAAACATTAATTATACATAGCAGTATATTTATAAATTTTGAAAATTATTCAGAATTTAATAAAATATTAGGGAGATTTTTCATGAGTTTGACATCCATATATGTTGTAATGTGATTGATACTTATTAGACAAAACTTACCCCAACCATTATAAATAACACACAAATAGAAATTCAAATGCAGATATAAAAAGTTTACAAAAATAGACAAAGAAAGCCTAAGTTAAACTGGTTTTACTACACATTATTCAGAATTTGGTAAAAAAAAAATATTTCCCAAAAGTTACTCTTGAAAAGAATATTTGCACATTGTTGTTTGGTTTCCAAACAATATTCAATATTATAATCTTTTGACAAATAAAAAAGCTAAGCCCTTTATCAAAAAAGAAAAAGGCTTAAGTTAAAAAATTAAAATGCCAAGAACATCAAATTGATATTATTTTATGTAATGATTTTATTTTTAGTTACAAAAGTTGTGTAGATGTTAGTTTTCTTTTTATTTTTGTCCCTGCAAGCTTGTGTTTTTTTCTTTACATATAAAAAATGGAATAATTCTATATGCCACTACAACAAATTAAATGTATAGTGCCATTTATTTTATTTGTTTGCATCAGTTTTAATTGATACAACTACTATTTACATCACTTATAAAATTTACTCTAAAAGTGGTGACTCAAATAATTAGTATCAATCTAAGCAATTGATACAACTATTTTCTACCTGATGTCTTGTGTTATTGTAAAAGATGCAAAAATAATGTTATTTATTATAAATGATGTATTATGTCATTTGTTAATAACTGATTTTATATAATGTTATTTATTTAAATGATATAATATTACTGATACTACCCACTTTTTTCTTAGTGTATGGTACAATCTTTAATAATAATGAGTGGGACTTTTATGGTATATTTTTTCTTATAACTTATTTATGATCGATGCTTTGTACTATTGTCGGCCGTAATTTTATTCATATTCCTTTCTGAATTGCAAATTATAATCAAGACTTTTGTGTGGAATTTTTGTAAATAATCAACGTGTAATCGAAGTAGTACTTGAATTCATATTAGCAAATAAAAATGTAGAAGCTTAGTATTATAAGAAGTTGATTTTTCTTGGAAAATATAATTTACTTGGTACACTGATTCTGACTCTAGCAGAGGAATAGATATATAAACATAATACTTCCAAAATAGTAATAAAAATGTAAATATATTTGTGCAGAATCATGTTCTCAATATAAGCTAGTGTCACATTCTTAGAAATATTAACAAATTCATTTCCTTTGATTTTAAATATAAAACTTGATATGTATAAATCGACCAAACCAAGTTTTACAAATGGCATCAAGTTTGAGTTGTAGCTAACCCGCAAAGCGAAATTGGCATGCGCTAAGCCTGGACATTCGGTTTAATAGTGTCTGGTTCGGTTTATTCAGTTTTTGGTTTGTAAAAATCAATTCGGAACTAAACCCAAAATATATGTCGGTTAGGTTTGATCCCTAAATTAATTTTATCGGTTCGTTTTTCCGGTTTATTCATTCTTTCTTTTGGTTTTTGTCCGATTTTGTATGGTTTTAAACATAAAAAAATATACATATCGGTTTAATGCTATATTAAATATAATTTAAAACCGAGCGGGTCTATGATAACCAAACCGA
This sequence comes from Lepidium aucheri, assembly GCA_900406435.1. Taxonomy (NCBI): domain Eukaryota; kingdom Viridiplantae; phylum Streptophyta; class Magnoliopsida; order Brassicales; family Brassicaceae; genus Lepidium; species Lepidium aucheri. Next base: position 33,390 of record OVBA01001229.1, read on the forward strand.
CTAAACTGATAACCAATTTCAAAATTAAATCAATTCCAATCGGTTTTTGGAAAAAACCCGAAATTAAACCGAAAACTAAAAGAGTCTATATATTTGGTGGATATCTCTATATTCTTTGCATAGTTTTAGAAGTAATTTGCAATGTACATCGACATCAAATGAAAATTAGTCACCAATATAACAAAAAAGTTGAAACTGATTATAAAATAATACGTCTATATATCTCATCATAATGATCGAGTTTAAAATCCGATAAGCCTAAACAGAGAATGTAAAATATAAACCAAACAAAAAGAAATATGAAACCAGAGAATTATTAAAAGTTCTCAAACGTATGTCACTAAAGATGTAAAAAACAACGTAATAGAGTAATAGAAAAATTCACAAACCTGAAATTTTGAAGTAGAGACAAATCATAAACACCAAAAGCTTTTGACACTCTTTTTCCATTTAAACGAGTGTCTTTGTTACTTACCTTTGTTTACCTGACTTGAGAAGCCGAGCAAAGCAAACCTGAAGCATCAGCTCCAACAACTGCAAGATCACAGACTGCACATATGTTACCTTCCTGACTTGGTACGAATCGGGCGGTGCAGTAAGGACAAGAGATGTCTTTCTGTCCTCTATAGATTGGGACATAAGTGGAACCACAGACAACAAATGGGTTCCTGAAGTCATAGTTAAGCTTGGTTTGATCTGTCATGTTGCGTTCTGTGGCTTGCACAACTTGTCTAGCTGTTTTGGCTTGGTTCTCTAATGGGTTTGATTCCAATAATCTTTTGGCGAAGTTGTTTGCAGTGGCCATGTTCTTTGCTTTGAAGGAGACGCTCATTGCACTAAGGAGAGCGAGTCGTAAGTGAGGTGTTTGGAGGTTACAGTGAGTGAAGTAAGCAGCGAGCTCTTGTTGTCTTGTAGGATCGTCTTTTAATTCTCTTCTCTTCAGCTCCATTTTAAGACCGAGGACATATTCCTTAACGATGATTATCAGTTCCTTGACCTCATCGACCTCTCTTCTCGATTCGACTACTACCAATGGGATGGTTTGGAGAATAGAGAGGAAGACACGAAGAGCCTCAGGTAGTTTCCCAGCTGTTGTGGCTTTGTAGCCGGATTTGAGCTTTTCTTCTAACTGAGAGAAGTCGAAGATAAGAGCTGGTGGACCACGGACATTAGGACTGGAAGACTCACTCCATCCACGCTCAATGGCAAGTGGAACCACTGGAGACGAAGAGAACGCACGCAGATAGCTATGACTGCCATTGAACAGATCGAGAAACATCGATTTTAAAGGTGCAAAGTTCTTTATGCCCAGCTGTCTGTGGAGCAGACGCATAGCAGTGTCGAAGCTACCTGCTGCAGCTTGCTCAGCTGCAAGGGAAGATTTCTGGCTCCAGATTTGACTTACAGGCATTCCTTGAGTAGGTGTCACGAAAACAGATGAACGTGCGTTAGCAGAGACTTTAGGAGTGTCAAGCTCTGGTGGTAACTCCAAGTCATCAAGTCCACCCCATCCACCATCCTCGTCCTCCCCTTCTTCACCAGCTTCTGCAGCATCCAAAATGGCTTCAATCTCTCCCTCCTCAATTCCATCAACGTTGACCATGTCAAGTCCCTCACCCCAATCACCATCAACATCTTCTTCTTCCTCAACAGCCCCTCCTCTACCTGCATTCTCAAGCCCTCCTTCAAATATTCCTTTCATTACTCTCAGAAGAGGCCAATCACCACCGCACATGATGGGAGCTGGTGGCATTAGAAGCGTTGGAGTTTTCCCTTCGGGCAACGAGGGCACATTGTCTCCTAACTCGGTGGCCAGTCGCTCAGCAATGTCAGTTAAACCATGAACTGAAGCTGTGATATAAGCTAGAGGCAAATGACCAGCATTCTCCAATATCTTAACACGCTCTTTAACATCTCCCAAGTAGAGAGCATTGTGAAACTGACCCATTACGTTGTTCTTCACTTCTGCAATCTTCATCAACTTTGACAGCTTGTCCAGATTACCAGTAATGAGATAAAGAAAGGATAACCTCTCAAAGTTCTTTGTCTGCTGGTACGCAAACTCAACAATTCTAGAATTACCTTGGCGGAGAGCCTCAACCCCAAGTCTATACCAGTGGTCTTTCTCGTTAATTTCTGTAGCGGATGCAACAGCTACACTGATGTTACCACTTTCAAGTGCCAGGTTGAAGCGAATCCTCTCGTCTTCAACAAAGTGGAGGGCAACTTCAGGGAACCCTTTCTGCTGAAGATAAGCAATCATAGCCTGTCCACATAGCTGGGAGTTCTTTATCATGCTCATAACATGATCATATCTCTTTCTCAGCAATGAAAGCTTGAAAATGTATTCAGTTGCATTAATGGTAATAGCCTTGTTTTTCCCATCACGATCCAAGCAAAAGATTGTATTTCCAGAAACCTTGGTGATATAGATAGGGACGTCCAGCGTTTTGATGATTCCATTATCTCCATTAGGAAGACAGTACTTGATGTGGTTCAACGTTGTGTATATGAAGACACCATTGTCATCCCAAGCTCCACTTTTCACACGGATTGTCTCATGAAGTGTGCACTTAAGGACAAGTTTTTTGCTTGCAACAATGATAGTATGTTTGCTGAGCAAAGCAACACTCTCCATATCGTTAGACCAAACAACGTACCTAACAAATGGTGTCTGAAGCTCACCAAGGACAAGCCTTTGCTGAAGGTCAAATATAACCACTTTATCCTCAGATCTACAAAGCAAATTTCCAGTCCCAGCATAAAAGATAGCATCTGTGGGAATAGGCAGAGAACACTTTTTAACCACCTCATTCCTTAGATTCTTGACTAACACCTGGCTGGTGCTTTTCTCGAGAACAGCAAACCGATTGCGAGCAATGAAAACTGCAGAACCACCTGTCCCTCTTTTTGCATCTTGCACAACATCACTCCTGCCAACGCTATCTTTTGGTATGATATACAACTCGTAAGAACCCCCATCCAGATCTGAGCAGATCAGAACTGCATTTTCTGTTGGACTGTAAGATAAAGTCCTAGGACTCTGATTCAAGCTTGGAGTACCAGGACGCCGTATAGGGATAACTTGGGAATCTTTTTGAGTTGAATATTCGTAGTATCGCAAAAATCTATCCTTGGCATAGAATAAAGAATCACCACTCAAAGCAAATGCGGGACGTTCCCTCTCAAGTTTGAAGACAATCATACCATTGTCATGTCCCGCTGCCAGTAAATTAATCTCAGGGTGAACTGCAAGAATCCAGAAGCGATCATGTTCGCGGCGAAAAGTTTGGATTCCAGTCCGCTTGGTAGCATCCCAGACACGGATGCTTTTATCCTCAGAGTTTGATACAATAATGTCCTGTTTTGCATGGAACATTACAGATGAAACGTTATTCATATGGCCTCGCAATGTATCTACCTCCCAAGCTTTTGTTTCTGCAATAAAATGGAAAAGAATTTACCTCAATGATCATAAAACATTACAGTAAAAGAAGAAGGCTGATTCCAAAATAAATACCATTCATACGCCACAGCTTTACTTGGCGGTCATCTGCACCAGAGACAATCAGAGGAAGAGTTGGGTGAAAAGAAGCCCAGTTTACACCTCTATCATGACCCTCGAGGACGTACTTAACTATAGCATCAACCCCACCAAAAAGATCAGAATTCATCTGAGTCAACCTCATGAGGTCGTCAACAGGAGATGCTGACTTCTTCTTAAGAGCACCAATGTCCCAAACACGAACAGTCTGATCGAGTGATGCTGAGACGACAAGGTCGTCTTTTGGGTGGAAAGAAGCACACATAACATAATGATTGTGACCAGTCAACACTGAAATACAAGTCCGTGATTGCCAGTTCCATATGCGGATAGTCTGATCGTCACTAGCACTCACGATCCATGGGTTTTCGTGGTGAAATTGAACAGTTCGGATATAGTCAAGATGCCCAAGAAGAGTGAAAAGACATCTGTGAGTTTTGTAGTTCCAAACTTTAATCTTGTAATCATCACCTGCAAACACCCAATGGTGTCAATGCCATCAACCACATATCCAGAGCATTAGGACACTTGCAATGAAGGAGAATCTAAGCCATTTGCATTTATAGTTGTGACTACTTGCTTATGTCCTAAGACAACAGTATGTACATCTGACATAAGATTTGCTTTCAATCGACTAGGTCCAATAATCCACAAAAACAAATGTTGTATAAGTTCTAAGACATACATTTAACTTTAGAAATCATTTATAACTCTAGCTTTGACAATATGAGCTCAAGTCATCCAGGCAGGGAAAAGAAACCAAACTATATTCTCCCAAAATACCAAGCCAGATCTAGAAACCAAGGACGCTAGGAGTTACAGATCACGAAAAATATACTTGTAGTTCAACCTAATATTCAGAACAAAGCATACCTCCAGACACGAATAAAGGCTGTGTACTGTGGAAATGAACACCACGAACAGGTCCTTCATGTTCGTCAAACCTATCGATCAAAGTACCCATACGATAATCCCAGAGCTGGATCACACCACTGTGCAAACTCGCGAGAATCCATGGTCTCTTAGGGTGGAAGCTCAGACCCTTAACTCTGTTACTCTTGGTCTCGAACTTCGTCAGCATATTGACAGATTACGAAGTCTACAAAAACCAGATCACACAGAATGAAATCATGGCGAAAGAACAAACGATTCACAGTTCATAAATTCGAGAAAGCGCAAAAGCAAATATGATAATCAATGTGAAATTGCGAACAGATCTAACGGTAGAAATCACTGAGATCGGAGAAATTGAGAATCGCACAATGAAGGAGGAAGAGATATAAGGATTCACCTCAGATCAGATCAGTTCACAGGGGAAAGCGATCAAGCACAGCTTCACGGTGATGATCAGTAGCATTACCAGAGAGAAGCGTGGAAGCGAGAGCAAGAGAAAAAAAAAACGGTTACAGGATTGAGAAAGAAATCGTCGAGAGGAAGAAGAAGAAGAAGACGACGGTGAGATTCAGTTTCGTCGAATAGATCTGAATCCCTCCGCTCAGTTATCTCTGTCCATTTCGAGTCTCGCTAATTAATTGAAACGGAGTAATCATATTTTTTTTTTTCGTCCGGAGTAATCATTTTTTTTTAAGTATTTTTTTTATTAAAAAATAAAAATAAATTGAAAGGTTAATGTAATTGGACTAGTTTCTTCACTTTCAATTTAAAATTAAAATAACAGTTTATTTGTTGTTTTTTTTGTATATATATTTAATTAAAATATAAATTATTTTATTTCGTCTTAATTTCATTCAGATTGTTTCAGATTCTAAAATTTCCTTTCGGTTTTTAAGAAAATTAAGTACATTTTAGAATTGTGAATTTGTGATTAGCCAAATTGATATATATCACATAAATTTGGTAATATATATAGATTGACGGAATTAACCCTGAAGTAATTTCGTAATTTCATTAGCCCTGGACTCGATTCCTTTGAGATACTCGGTCAAAATTCGTTGTTGGTATGAACCTCCTTCCTGGTACAACCAATATTAATCTCGTTAAGAGTAAGCAAATTTAGATAACTGAATCAATAACCGGCTGGTTTAAACCTGACCTAACCCGGTTAATCTCACATCTTTACTTTGTTTGAGACAACTAGACGTGGACATAATTTCCAAACCAAGCCAATATTTCTAAACCAAGGAAAATTTTCCAAAACCAAACCGAATTCCTGAATCAAGCAATAAAATAATTCGGATAGAATAAAAATTATGCTAAATTATCTGATCTTGAACCAAATTAAACCAGAACTACGTGAACCGAATCGAAAGAACCAAAAATTATCGAATTTTTAGTTTTTCCGAAACCAAACCAAAATATAATGTGATCTCGACAACTATACCGAACCAGACAACTATACCGAACCAAATAACTGAAATGTGCTTTGAAGAGGCTTAAAAAGTGTCTGTTACTTACAGTTCGAATAAGTGTGCGCTCAATTCGTTTCTTAATAACAGCAGATAGCTCATCCGGTGTGATTTCTCCTTTTCCTAGACTTAAACCATCTAAGAACAGCTTGTTCCATTGTTCCTCAGGAGCTGAAACACATATAAACGAAATGTCATGATTTGGTTCTTATCTACGACAATGAAAAGAGGTTGTAGAAGAAACCTTTGATTAGAGTTTCAAGAAAATGCTCGGTCTTTACAACTTCATCCCCTATGAAAACAACCAGCAAAAGCTCTAATCGATAAGTTTGTCTGAGTTTAAAGGTGTAAAAACATGATGAGATTCTGACTGTAGAAGCTTAGAATGATTTGCAAAGTGTTCATAATTGAGCAAAGCACCTTTCTTTGCGTAGGTACGCTTGGAGAGAACTGTAGCAGAATAGAGTTGAAGAACCTTTTGTAGCATAGCTAGTAGCCCTGGTTTGTCTTTATCTTCTTTTGCCTGAAAACAACCTTTAGCCTCAAACTATCAAAAAACTACATCTAAACACTGTAATGAAAAGGCCCTTATTTGTTCCTCCAGGATATTCACCGGTTTTGAACCCCAGAGAATTGTTAATCGACCCAGATTTGAAACAATTTTAAAAGAGAAACAAAACATTATTGCACTTACCTGTCGTAGCTGAGCACTAACTTCTGAGAGAAACCCTTCATCTAACTGCCCTTCTTTTTCCCGTTGTATTATTTCCTGTTAATACACTGATATCAGTATCAAGGCCTATATCCACATCGGGAAATCGAAAAAGTAGATAACCTTTTTGTATGTATACAAAACAGAAGTGTAGATGTCTTGGTCCAAAGACAGTGAAGAACAACAAGTATACCTTTTCCATCTGATTGATGGCTTCAGGGTCTCTTGGAGGCCATGAAATTTCCTCCTCTCCATCAATCGCAGGTCTCAAAATTCCTTTCAGAATATCAGTAGACGTTTCTATTTTTTCCTATAAGGATACAATAAACTCTCAATTATCTTGTATAAAAGAGAGAAATGCAACCAAAACGAAACTGGGAGAACAGAAGAAACAGAAACCCGAGTCTTATTCACAACGCAGTCAACTATAGTCATCACAGTTGTAGCTAACTCCTCATAGTCTTTCTGCAATAAACAGAACATCACCAAAGCATTAGTATAAAAAAAGAGCTCGAAACTATGTGTTATATTTGACATTAACAACAGAGTTTCGTGCCTTGTCATCATCTGATTTGCAAGTATCAGACCTAGTTGCGAGTCTTATCCAAAAGACCTCATCAAAAGCAAGGATATTTTCAAGAACAATCTTCTCAAGCTGTTGAATGGCCATAGCAACAAAAACAGTAACAAAAGAAATCTCAATTACTCAGTAAAACAACAAAACATAAGCAAAATCAGCTGTAATACTTACTTCTCTTGGGTTTGCATCTATAAGAGCATCAATCATTCGATCAATTTCCACAGTCTTTTTAAACGCTTCTTCTGCATCTCCTTTGGCTACACATATCAAAGTTCTCCTGTTTTATTGAACCCAAAAGATACCATCATTATCTCATATCTAATTGCATTACACAGAATCGTAGCTTCAATGGTATAGTTTTCACTGAGAATTGTTTTCCAAGTTGAACCAAAATCGGACATAATCACCTTCGTGTTGATTCGACTCCAGAAAGCAGAGAAAGCTTCCACACACTCGAAGATACTAAAACCCTAGAACCTAGTCTCCAAAACGACCCATTCTGCTATAAAAACGAAGGAATAAAGTCGAATTTCTCAAGTGATAACAAGATAATTTTCTCCGTTTTTGAAGAAATAAGACCAGAGAGAAGAGAGATCAGAAATGTCACCTGGTTGCGTTGATGATGATAAGAATTGCAAGAGCATAATAAGCATTGAACAGAAGATATTGCCGCCATTAAAGTGAAGACACAGAGAGACTACAAGCTCCGAATTTCTGACGACCGTTCAAACTCTCCGTAATCAAATCCTTGTTGGCCAAAAATATATCTTATGGTTGTCTATTTGGGCCGCAGTGAAGTATGTTCGGTGTGGCCCAATAGATCCATTATTGGGCCAAAGTGATTACTTTTACGTTCATACAGAATATTTTTTTAATTGTATTCATTTAGGTTGTTAGACCATGTTATATTTTAAAATGGGAAAAATGTGAATTTAACCTTGTATTTATTAAAAATCGTTGACAAAACTTTAAATTTTGGATATGGTTGATTAAACCTTCAATTGTTTGTTAACTTCTGAAAAAACTTTCAACTTTGCGTTGACTAAACTAATTTAACCTTTTGCGAAAATGAAATCAAAATTAACCCTGAAATCGAAAGCCAAATTGGAAATTGGAAGTTCGAATTACTTATTATATTCGTTATGAAGAATCCATAAGCTTGATTTGCTATTTTCTTTCAAGAATGAGCTCAAATTCGTTGATTTAAAATGTTGTCTTCGAAACTTTAATCGACGAATTTTGGCTTATTTTTGAAAGAAAAAAGAAAATGAAGCTTATGGATTCTCCATAATGAAGATAAGAAGTGAATCAAACTTCTAATTTTTAATTTGGCTTTCGATTTCAGGGACATTTTTGATTTTATTTTTGCGAAAGGTTAAATTGGCTTAGTCAACGCAAAGTTGGGATTTTTTTTCAGAAATCAACTAAAAATTGAAGGTTTAATAAACCATATCCAAAGTTCAAGGTTTAATCAACCATTTTTGGTATATACAAGGTTAAATTGACATTTTTCCTATTTTGAGATGTTATTTTAAAGGCCCAAATCCTGAATCGAATTGTTCTGAAATAGAAAACTGAACCTGAAAATACTCAAATAAGGCATATATCTATGTACACAAAAAATCGAACTCTAATCCAAACTTGAACATTTTTTTAGAGTTTTTCTCTTAAATCTTTTTTTCTTGAGTTGTCATATAAAAGACACCCGAATCTGAACTCGATCTATATCGAACCAAACTATATCCAAAAAATAAAAATATCTGAATAAGTCTCAAACAAAAATCCCAAATATCAAATTAGGTGAACTGAACCCGAGAAAATACTAGAATGTGTCCTAAATCTATGTATCCAGATAATTGAATCCAAACGCGCACCGAAACCGAATCAATAATCGAATTTTTAATCGATATATTAAATTATTTGTTAGAAATTTTTCTATTAAATTTTTATTAATTTTAAATTTTTGTATATAAATCTGTAACAAAACCTACGTTAGTCCTATTTTTAAGGGTGCTTATGAACCATAAGTTAATTTTATCATAAAGTTTATAACACATCCAAAATGAAAGTGTCTTCAGCTTTAATATATAAGATATCTAAATTTCATAAAATTAAGATTTTATATCATCAAAACCAAACAAGTTAGTAAGAGCTTTGCTCTTATAACTTTTTTTTGTCAACAAATAACCATTAGATTCTTCAAATGGAGAAAGATGGGATTTGAACTCACTACGTCATGCACAAACCAACTGCACCACCTATTTTTTAGCGTTGTTATAACTTATAATTTATCGTTACAAATCATTAAAAATCACTAAAAGTTAATAAAAATCTTAACCGAATAACACCCTCTAAGAATCTCAAAGACCATTATGTTTTACCTGCTATGTAGCTTTCGTAAAATATAATATATTTATTTAAAGAAGCATGCTTAAGCCGTAATAATGAAATGAGAGAATGTGAAATCAAAATGGTTATAATGTGTTGCAAACAAATCAGATAGTTTTGATCAGTAATTGTCCATATTTATATATCTATCAATGTAAAATATGCTTTTAAAAATAAAACCAAAATACTTGTCAATATCAACACGGAAACAGAGCGTGGATTGCCGAGTTGCTCTCAGTCGGGTGGTTAGGATGATCCAGCTAATGATTTGGTACCAGGATTTCGATTCCTACACGCTGCATTATGGTAGCTTAAAAAGGGATTTTAATGGTGGGCTTTAAGCTATAGATCGACCCTTATCAATCCAATGTTGACAAAAAAAAACAGAGCGTTGGATTAAGAAAATTGATAATTAGAGGTTTAGTGAAATTGTAAAGCAAAGAACAAAAAGGATTAAAGAAAAACAAACTCATAAGTAAAATCAAACCTTAATACAATACAATCCAATCAAAAGTCTAATAATATCAGAAAAAAAAAACAAACAGAAAGGAATTGAGTCTTCATTCAAATAAAGGTAAGAAACGTGCTTTGGTAGCTTCATCCTCCCATTCAACTTCTTTTATCCATCCTCTCGGGTGATACCTTACTACAAGTCCATTTTCACCACTTTTAGAATTGAGTGGTAGCTTTCTCAGCTTTGGGCAGTTGTATACAATGAGTTTCTTAAGACATGGAAAGGGCAGAGGTCTCCAATAGATGTTCTTCAGCTCTGGCAAATTTGACAATCGTAAAGATTCTAATTTTTGAAAAGGAACAATACCTAATGCTTCACCTTCACTAGCTTTCTCTTTGTTTGTTATTTCTTCCACATGCTTATCCCCATCAATTGTAAGCGATTTAAGATTTGGAGCGAACATTAGCCACATCAATCCTTTTGGGCATTTGTAGAAAAGTAGATTAATCTTAGAGAGGCTTAAGAAGAATGCATTTTTCAGATTTTGCAAAGGAGAAACCATTTCCCTTGTTATGCTTGCACTATCCATCTTTATCTCAGAAATTGTACAATCCTTTAAATAGAGTTTATGAAGTTTTCCCATTCCAGCTAAACACCATATGTCTGATGATTCTAATTGACAACCACTGATTTGAAGAACTTGTGTACAACATATCAATTTCTGAGAGCTTAAAAATTCTTCCAAGCCTGAATCAGATTTAATACTTATGGTTAGAAATTCTAAATGTTCCAAAACTTCCAACTCCTCCTTTGTCTTGGAACTTAATACGACTCCCGACCAATCTAATTTCAATACTTTCAAATTTTGCAGTGCAGAAATCCCAACAATACTCGAAAGTTGATACGTCCTTTCCAAATCCAAGTGAATTAAGTTTTTCAACTTTTGTAAACCGATAGGTAAACATTCTATAGCTGTTTTTGACATGTTGAGATATTTCAATGAAACTAACTCTGATATTCCATCTGGCAACTCAGACAAAGCTTCATTAAATGAAAGATCCAAAACAACTAGTCTTGGCATGGACTTGAAGAATTCACCGGAGATATTATCCAATGATATCTCGTTTCTCTGTAAAAACAATGTTGTGAGTGGAAGACATTCCAGGCTGCCAGAGATATGACTGATTTTGTTAGCCATCAATGATATTCTTTTCACAGTATTCAAATTCTTAAGATTTGGCATTTCACATAAACCACCACCAACATGCACAATAAAATTATCTTTTTGCTTTCCAAAATCAGATGCAATCCATAATGCCATTTCACGAACAATATCATGCATGTACACTACAATATCGTTCTTTTCCTCCATCAACAAAGATGAACGAACAAGATTAAAGATGATCTCATTACCCTTGCTCTGGCTCATATGCATACTTTTACTGTCGTCTATTATCCCTTCACAAATCCACTTCTCTATCAATTCTTCTTTAGAAATCCTTTCATCTTCTGGGAATAAAGCACAATATAGTAAACATGATTTGACTTGCTCACTCTTAAGATTATCATAACTATATTTCAAAATTGGGAGAATTTCATCCTCCACTTCAGAAAACTCACCTGCATTTGAATTCAAAACCTCAATGGCGTGATACCATTCTTCAATTTTCTGTTTGTATGACATGGCTTCACCAATGATGTTAAGTGCTAATGGTAGACCACGACACTTTTTAGCAACCACCTTTGCAAGCTCTGGTATGTCTGGATGGCTTCGTAACGTGTTCTCCCCAACTTTTTTTTGGAATAAATCTAATGCATCGTCAGGTGACAAACATTGGACTTCCATCTGAACATCTACTCCCATGCGCCCACACACTTCTTGAGAACGAGTTGTAAAAACAACTTTACTTCTATTTTCTCTATTTGGAAATGGGACTCCAACTTTTTTCAGATCAACTTTTGCCCATATGTCATCTAAAAACAACACAAATTTCTTGGTCTTCTTCTGTAGGATACTGTGTATCTCACATGCTTTTTGGTCTTCGTCTTTGAGGTTCCAATCCTCCCCATTAAGACCTAGTTTCTTTGCAACCTCTTCTTGAACCTTTTGGATCTGTAAATCCTTAGATACCTTAGATACCACAACCCAAATCACAAGATCAAAAGAACTGCCTTTATATTTATTATTGATTTGCTCGAGAAGAGTAGTTTTCCCAACTCCCCCCATACCATACATACCCAACATACCCACTTCTTCTTTATTGAGATGGTTCCATGCTTTTTCAAGCAGTGTTTCTTGGCCAACGATTTTCGGTTGAATTGGCCTATCAACCACCTCAGATATTGGAGCTTACTCAGCAACCACTTCAAAAACCCCATTAGATTTGAGATTCTCAACCTCCTCCAACATCATGAAAACTTGCTTTCCAAAACGATAACTCAATTTCAAATTCTTAGAGCAAAATCCACAAAGACACAACCTTTGAAGCTCATTTGTTCTAACACTAAGCAAACCATTGACTTGACTTTCGATAGTCTCAACTGTAGAAAGCCATACCTGGATTTGGTCAAGCCTTCGTAGACCTCTATTCTCCTCTCTCTCCAGCCTTCTTGATAAATCATTTCTCCTTGCCTTAAGCTCTTCCATGGTTGTCTCCAAAGCTTTGAGATTCTTCTCAATGTTGTGAATGTAACTCACATGAATACATAAACATTGAGTGATTTGATTCACAACTTGATCACATGATAACGAAACAGAGCAGCAACCACCCATCGTAGCACACACTTAGAGAAAGATTCCACAAAATACGAAAATGTGAAGCTGTTAGAAAATGAGAGAAAAGTATCTGTAGAAGAGAGAAGAGGAGAAGAGAAGAGATGATGATAATTATCTCCAAAAAGCAGAGAGCAAAGAGTCAAAAAGTATAGACTTTTCCAGTATTGCTTTTTTCTTTCTTCAATTGTTTATGTTTTTTTTCTTCCACTAAATGGTGGGTCTTGCATCTATTTCCAAACCGATAAATACAAAACCGGTTCAATTAAGCTAAAGATAAACGGTTTGGATTCAAAGAGCTTATTCGCGCGTTCGACCGTCTTCATAACAACAGAATAAGGAGTAATTTTGGATTCATCCAAATTCGAATTGTATCTCCACCATCTATCCAAAAATTTCAGAATGTTAGACACTAAAAAAAACATGTGTATTACATCACTAATATTATATCATTTACATAAATGACACTATATAGAGTCATTTATAAATAAATGACACATTATATGTGATTTAACGTCATTTATAACAAATGATACTATTAATGTATCTTTTACATCAATTAAATAAAATTGATACAATTTAATGCTGATTTATATCACTTATAAAACAATCGATGTAAACTATAAATTTACATCAGTTGAACAAATGATGTACCTAATAAGTATTTTTAACATCATTTTTTAAATGATGTCAACTTAGTTTCAATTATAAAATTGATACATATAAATTAATAATATCATTTAAGTTAAGTGACATAAATAAATATGAATTTGTATCAATTCCTACAATAATTGACACAAATTATATCTACAATTATGTTTAAATAGTTAATATCTATATATATAAAGTAGAATCTTTCTCTCTTCTCATGAAGCCACATCATCATCCACATCATCAATCCACTTTTTAAAATCTTTTAATTTTAAACCATAACTAAAAGAAAATTGTACCACTAAATTTATAACCATAATTGTAAACAAATTATATATTAAATACTTCTTAATTTAAACCTT